>JAQZBX010097445.1:0-11703 GCA_029593785.1 Cabassous unicinctus
TAGTTTTTATTTATGAGAGTTTAAAAAATCATTTACAACTGTGTATGTATATATTCATACATATATAGACATTCGCACATATATAAACTTCTAGAATGTATTTTTGGGGGACCATCTATAGAATAATGGTTAGGAGTGTTGGCTCTGAAAGCACACGGCCTGCATTCATATCCTGACCTCGTCACTTACTAGCTGTATGACTTTAGTCAAGTCATTTACATTCTCTGTGCTTCTCTTTATTGTAAAGTGGGGGTAATAATAGTACTTGCCTGATAGAGCTCCTGTAAGAATTAGACAAGTTATTTTACATAAAGCACTTAGAATACTGCCTGGCAAATAGTAAACACGGGGCAATATTTTTCAATCAAAATACTTTAGTATATGCATGAAAAGAATGTAGACGTATATAAACTCAGTGGTAAACAGCTGCTATCTCTGAGAGGTGGGATTATGTATGGTTCTTTTTCTTTTAATACATTTCTGTGCCTGAATATTTTGTTTTAGATTATTATATTTGTAATGAAAAGATAATAAAGATATGCTTTTTGTAAAATGAAGAAAACCATATTATTCAGAAGAGAATAGCTTCCATATATAGAGAACATGAATACCAAATATATCAAATTCACACAATGGACTTTAGACATGTACTAGATCTCTGGCAGGATCAACACATTCAGAGGATGTGAGGGGACGGAAGGAAGAAAAAATAATGTCACAAATGTTTTAAAAGACAGCTATTTCCTCTTGACCTGAAAATCTGTGATTCTGCAACTGTAGCCCTGAGGCCCGTGGAGTCAACAGAGGAAGTGAGCTGCCTTCGTGTGTCCCATCCAGAGGCACCCAAGGCCATCTCTCCACACAGACATCTCCCAGCCCAGGCAATGCGGCCTGTGCCTGATTGTTGCTGTCAGGAGTTAGAGAATGAAACCAAAGGCGGATCTAACCACGTGAGCGATAAGGATACAAAAAACACACACTAGCAGGTTTTCCCAATGGCTAAGGATCTGCAAACTATTCCCTTCCAACCTTACAGGAAAAATCTGAGACCAGAGTCTTTGACAAATCAAAAGGTTATATTGCTATACTGGAACACTTTTGGTTTTTATATATCAACTGTGTACTTGGCCACGTTATGGAATGATCTAATGAATTCTGTGTGTCTCTAGGCTTTTTCTAGCTATGGAAATTTTATCTATTATTTTCCTTCTGTTTCACATTTCATTTGATTGTTCAGTATAACCAGAACTAAGTTTAGTGATGATGGCAAGAGGGAACACACTTGTTTGGCTCTGATTTTAAGAGGAATTCTTTAGCATTTTTCCACAATGTATAAAGCACTTTGTGGGTTTTGAAAGGATGCCTGTTATGATTTCCCCTTCATTCCTCTTAATGTTTTTAAAAAATTGGGAATAAGTGTGGAAATATTTTTGTCATAGAACAATAGGTTTCTAATTTAACTTACTGTAGTGATTTGATAAATTCCTAGGAGTAGAACTCTTGAGTCAATGGGTCACATATAAAAGTCTATGAACTGCCTCACCTGAGAATGAAATGCCTGAATATAACCTAATCAGAACCCGAATCACTCTCAAGAAGGCTTCGATGAATTAAGACAGATAATGAGATTACATCATGGGCTTTACCTAGAATCCCAGAGTGGAAACTGGATGTGAACTCAAGCTCTAGTGCTTAACTATTTGTGTGAACAAGTCACTTAATCTCTGAGTCTCATTTTGTTTATCTGTGAAATTGGGAATAATATTTACCTTGCAGAATGATTGTGAAGATCAAGTAAGACAGTGAAAATTAAAGTACCTGGCAAATAATCAATACATGCTCAATAAATAAGTATGACTTTCCTTTCCTTCTTCTGACATCAAAGTCTTTCTCAGGGCTTTGCCACTATTAGAGTTCACAGTCACAGGCCTTAAAGAGACCTTGCCATTCTCTGGCTGCTTGGTGCCCACCTGGCAACCCTTCTGGGCAGGGGACAGATTGGTGGCTGTCCTAGGTCTGGGGGCCAGCACCTGGCTGGGATACCTGAGTGACCCTGCCTATCTGTATCTTTAGCAGGCTCTTGCTCCAGCCACCAACCCTGCTTCCTCTCAGCCCTGTTCCACCCACTAGGCATGTTAACCTTCTATTTTCTCAATCATTTGGACTTTGGTCTCACATGCATCTCTTGTCTTCCCGAAGGGACCATGGGACAAGGGTGGAGTGGTCCACCCGGGGCCCTGCATAGGCTCCTTCATAACACCTTCCCAACTCCCTCTGGGTCAGCCTGCATATCCCTAATTAGCCCTTAAAAGGCAAGGCTATGAGTGAGCATTTCTTTTCCACTTCCAGAAAGAGCACAGTATCTAATCGTGGTTCCTGAACTAAAGTGAGTGGGTATACATGTTAGGTCTACCTCTCTCTGATGTGACGTTGGCAAGTACTTAACTTCTCTTTAACTTAGTTTTATCATTTGTAAAATGAGGATGACAACATAGCTTGTTGGTGGAATTAAATTAGTTTACTTGTAAAGCACCTGGCACATAGTGGGTACTCAATAAAATGCAGCTAATATTTATTTATATAAAAAAGCTAGCTATATATTACATATATGTGCAGATGCATTGTGGAAACTCTAGAAGGATATGCCAAAGATGGTTTATATTGGCCTCCTTCAGGGAGCATGTAAAGGAGAACTTTTACTTGACATTTATGGTACCAATTTACAAGCATATATTATTTTTGTAACTTAAACATACTTTAAAAAATAATACACTAGGATGTGGTGAAGAGAAGGAAAGGAGGGAAAGGAAAAAATGGAGAGGAGTAAAAATGGTCTGCTTGAGGCAGAAGCCAAGGGTTCGGTCATGAATAGCCTTGACTGTTTGAGCTGTCTTGGTTATGGCTATAGTGTTAGCTGCAGACTTTCCCATGCCTGAACTGGAAAACCATCTGCCATATATACCTCCCATCCCTATATAAATTTCCTTCATATTTTCTCCAGTATTTTAGAAAAAAACACAGATAAAATGATGAGCAAACCCTTGGGGAAGTCCAGCTCCATTGAGCCAAGTTTTCCTCGGTTGGAGGGGTGGATGAGGAAGGTTCTATCTCGTTCACAGTAGCAGGGCTGCCCGTGCTTCTGGAGCACTTTAGGGAGTGGGTGGTGGCTCTCCTGAGTCTCAGGGACTTACAGGGGACAAGCCTTAGGAAGTTTCCATGTTATCAGGGATATGTCCAAAAGACTTTGGCATACTACCTAAAGAAGTCCAAATCACTTTGCTGGAGGAATGAGGGAATACCATGCCTTTAACTGAAGAATCTTCTAAACTGCCTAAGTTTTTCCAACGTCTGAAGAGAACAGACTAACGCAAGCAAACGTTTGTGACTACCTCCTGTGCTCACCACCTTCTTTTCCTCATCCTACAAAAGTTCAGAATTGTATATAGAAAAAATTACTTCCTTTTGTATTAAAAAATTACATCATTAGAAGCTAAGAGCAATGTTGCCTACTTCTTATACCTTACAGCCAAGATCATTTAGCCAACTCACATTCCTAATTTTTTCAAAGGATAAAACCCCATTGTTCTTGACTTCCCTCATATCCCTTCTGATGGGTAAAAAACTTATAAACCTACAGAAAGCTTGCATTTCTGGAAAACCACCTAATGCACAGAGCATGGCCTATGAAAATTATTTATTTGTTTGTTTGCTATTTATTTTTGCTTGTCATTTTTGCTCGTCTTTGCTTGTTGTTTTTTGTTTGTTTTCTTTAGGAGGCACTGGGAACCAAATCTAGGACCTCTTATGTGAGACGTGGGTGCTCAACTGCTCGAGCCACATCTGCCCCTGAAAATTTATTTTTAAATTCAAAATGCTAAATTGCTTCAATCTGTAGCTTGGGTGTCTTCTGGGTCCCTACCCAAACAAAAACATATATTCTTGCTGGCAACTGTGAATATAACAAACTTTCCTCAACTTTATTAATGCCTTTGCTAACAAAGTTCCTCCCACCCAATTTTGTTCTTGATCCATTCCCATTACCTGATTTGCAACTCCCTCTACTCCCTACCAAACTCACCCAAAGGAACTAGATCTGCTATTAAGGAAGATGGCAAAAAGGACCCTCATGAAGATTGCTCACCTTTCTCATGGCTGCTTGGCGGTGGGGGTGGGGAGGTGACTGGTTTGGACTTGTCATAGTTGTTAAAGCTCTGGCTGCGTCGGTTGTTAGAAGCGGCTGACCCTCCGCGTGTTTTGGCCTCACTGCCTGCAGCGGATACTCTCGCGGTAGGACCTGGAAGCCTAAAATGTAAAAGCAACAGGGTAATGGATTCAGTCTCAGGAGAACAGCAGTGTCTCAGAAGAAGAAACTGCAACCATGCATGAGGTAAAAGACATCATCTTTAAGACATTGGGTCTAAAGAGGTTTGCCAGTCACAGTCTTTGGTAGAACTAGTAAAAAAACATCTAGGCTACTAACAACCCCAACAAAATCCAACAGCAAAACATGAACAGTTTTCCTTTGAGTGAAGAGAGAAGTTTTGAAGAAATAACTTATGCATATGTTTGCTGATTGTGATGGTTAGGCTAATGTGTCAACTCGGCCAGGTAATGGTACCCAGCTGTTTGGTGAAGCAAGCACTGGGTAACTGTAATACAAGGACATTTCATGGACTTTAATCATCAGCAAGTTGATTGCATAGATGGCTGATTACATCTACAATCAACTAAGGATTCTGCCATCAGCAAAGAGTGATGTCTCATCCCATCAGTTGAAGGCCTTAAAAGGGGAAATGATTTCAGCATTCAGTGAGAGAATTCCCATCTCTACTTCAGACAGCCAGCTTCTCCTGGGAACTCATCAAGGACCTTCATCAGAGCCCCTGGTTTGCTGCCTGCCTGCAGAATCTGGACTTCTGCATTCCCATGGTCACGTGAGAGAATTTTATAAAATCTCATACTATTTACAGATATCTCCTGTCGGTTCTGTTTCCCTAGAGAACCCTGGCTAATATACTGATTAAAAATACAAAGCTCAGTTTTCTTTTCCTCTGGGATAGGTATTTTTATTTTTCAATAAAGCCAAACCATGTCATCTCTAATTCTACCAAGCATGGAACACAAAAGCCTGATAAGACTCAACAGTTTACCTTATGTGTACAGATTTCTGGTAGGTATTGAAAATGGTATTTGCCATAATCCAGGGATTCAGATATTAAGAAAAGGATATAATTTATAATGGTCACAAAGGGAATTACTATTTGGAACCCAAAGCATCTGCAATGAAAACTTATGGCCTGGTTGGAAACACTTGTCCAGGCATACATTTTTCTTCAACACCATGGTCATTGCTTTGGGACTGAAATCCAGTTTCTCTGCCCACACATTTTTTTCTGTAAAACCAGCAGGAATCTGTTAGCCTGAAGACAAACACATATTTTCCCTTTAAATAAAACACCTCATTTTGGGTGGTTTGGGAAATAAAGTCTCCAGACTTCTCTATAGTATAGCTAAAGAGATTATGGCCCATCACCCAAAGAGTTAAGGGTAAGACTCCCCAAATTCAAATTTTGGTCCAGGGACTTACCAAGCAGGTTGTTTCCAATAATTAAAGTTGAAAGATGAATAAATGATGAAATATTTACTTATATCTCTCAGCTAAAACCCCACTTAGCTATGTTTAAAAGCCACTGGAACCTTAGCTGACTATCGTAAGATCTAGTGATAAGTCTGAATTTTTAACTCATAAAGCTTTCGGCCTTCTCTCTCCATGCAAATCTGTAAGCACCAAAGAAGACTAAAGTCTGGAAGCATTTTAGATATAAGCAGGCAATCTCTTTAAACTCTTTCTTGTTGGCTGAGCAAGAAAGATGGTTATAGAGTAAACAGAGAACATGAGATGGTGTGAGAAGACTATAAAATTTATACAGTTAAAAAGAAGCTGGCCCAATTCCCTGACTAGGAGGTAGGAGAAAGGGAAAGGGGTTAGCTCTTCCCCTAACAAGCAGCAGTGAGAACTTCCAGTTATCGCTTCCCACTGCACTAGGAGGATCTGCCATTCTGTTAATTTGCCCCATCTTGTTTGAAGAGGATATTCACCCCAATAAACATAGGTCAAGGGTGGGGTACAAAAACCTGTGTTAGGGAACAGATGTTGCTAGCACAACTGGCCAAGGAGATCCAGCAATGAGGTCTTGGTGCCTCTCGGTTCTGCTTCCAACGTCAACAGAGTTCTGCAAGCCCTCCAGGTCAGTGTTATCTGACTACTTAACATCCAATGGTAGAGCTTCTGCAGGTACAGATTTGGGACTCCTTAGAGCGGGGCCTATTTAACCCAGTGGTGGTCTGCAGGATTCTATGCCCACAGATAGGCCTGGAAAAGGATTACAGACTTGTTCCAAGATAATGTCATAGCAACGGTATTAAGTGGTGCAGTGTAATGCAGGTCACAGTGTTCTACTTCAGTGGGGAATTTGCAAAAAGCAGGGAAGCAGAAAGCAATGAGGAAGGAAAAGATGAAGAGCCCCCACTGCCCTGACCCTGGACCCCAGCAGATATTCAGGACAGTACGAGGGCCTTTATAGAGGCAAGTATCAACTTATAGGATGTGCCAGGGTCAACCTTGAATCAAGTATGTAGACTGGTCCTCTGTGAGGCAGTGGGAGTCTGTTCAAACCACTCTACAATGAATAGAATACAGACTTTTCCCATATGTATTCACACTGGGCCAATCTCATAACCTCTCTGAGATTCATGCTCCTTATCTGTAAATTTGGAATAATCAACTACCCAACAGGATAACTGTAAATTTGAAATGAGACATAATTTTTGGCATGTTGTATGTACTCAATGCATATTAGTTCCCTTTCTTATCCTCTCTGCTGGGCATAGATTCATAAAGGAATTGCACATTGTCATAAAAGAAACATGGTACAAGATAGAATCAGACAAATAAGGAAGGAAATAGACAGATCTAGGTTGAAGTGTCAGAAAAGAGCTGTACAAAAATGAACATACAAGAGTCTGAAATCAACAATTTTGAAGAAGCAAGACAAGTTTCAGCAGGCCAGACTGTCATCTTCCTAAGGAGTATTCCAGAAAAGAAACTTCTTCATCTGAGTGTCTGTGACAGACTGAGACCTTTTGCTTGGGGCAGCTCCGAGCCACCTGTGGGCCCCATTCTCTGGAATGAAACTTTCCTGGTTTTGGATTAACTGAGACAGTTCTGGGTTTCCCACAGGAAGCCACTGTGAGAGTCTCTCCATTGGGTCAAAGATCTTGAGGTGCTCATTTACGGGAGCTGCAGATCCTTTGAATGGTTGTGGGATTGTGCCAAGTTTTCTGGAGTTGCTGAAGGCCTTGAGGAAAGCTGGCATGACAAATGGAGGATGGATGGCACAAGTTTAGCCATCAAAAGCCCCACAGAGCTCAAGCCAGCTCACGTCACTCTCCATCCCCAGCACCAGTACACCCTGGTCAGCACAACTCCTTTGACTTGACCAAACTGGGTAGAGACCAATTTCTTCTAAGTTTCAGAGGGAATCTCTGCAGAATCTCAAAGCCAAAGGTGACTCTGAGAACCTAAGATATCAGAAATCATGGGGAGCATCCTGGAATTTTTACAAATTGAAGGAGGGTTTCTAGCTCAACTGTTTCTAGATCTTAAGGAGCTAGGTGATCCCAGCTGACATCTAGGTTACACATGTATTGATAAAAGAACATGTCAAGTTCAGAAAGTAAGTCGGAGAAGAAAAATGATGATCTTGGAGGTTCGTGGAATGGTCAGGGAAGGTTCCAGATAAAGGGGACCCCAGAGCAAGATTTTGCATGTTGAATAGGAATGCAAGTAGAGGACAAGAAGGTGGGGGAAGAAGAGTGAAAGAGCTTGATGTGGGCTAGGTATTGGGGGTGGTGAGAGGAGACAGATTGGAGGAAATGAGGCTGGAGAAGTAAGCAGAGTCAGAGTCAGGAGGACCTTATATGTCATGCTATGAATCTTGAAATTTTTTTCTGCCCTTTAGCAGTGAGGCATTAATTAGGGAGGCTGAGAGCAGAGGATCTTCTATAGTTCACCAGTGACACAGATGCAAGGCCTCAGGCTAACATTTTGAAGTTCATTATTGTTAACATCCATGTGTATCGCGGGAACTTCTATCGACTCCCAGCCTGGAAGCATCTGCTGTCTGTAGCATAAGAGTCCCTATCTGTTGAAGAACTGGGCCTTGCTTATGCAGAACAGCTGCAGGTACAAGAGGTGCTGCCTGCTGTGCCTGCATCACTGAAGAAAAACAGCAAGAGGAGAGCATGGCAAGTCAACCCCATGACATTTCTAGTACCAGAAGGTTCCAACAGCTCCTTTCCAAGAGGAACTTGACCTCTCATGATCATTCCCACATCAATGCACAGTTAGAAAATGACAGAGTACACAAATGGGTGCTTTGAAATATACACATGTTGCTTTTTTAAAATTAAGTTTAAGGGAAGTGGTATAATAAAGAGGTAGAAGGAAAATCCTGCTGCTACTACATTCACTATCAATTTCTCCAACCAAGCAGGCAGGGTGGTAAAACTGTCATTCCCGGCATGTAACCTGCAGTTGCCCCCCAGCTCCGTCACTCCAGGCGCTGTACGTGCTGGTGAGAAGAAAGCAGTTCCCCTCAAAACCACTTCAAAGGCTGGGAGCAGAGGACGGCCCATCCCAGGAAGGATGGCAGCTTGTGTGCATATGCTCAGGAACTTGGGGGGGTGGGGGATCAAAATCAGAGATGCTCTTTTGCCAGACGAGATGATTAAATGCTATATCTCTCATTTTCATGGCATCAGCTTTTCAGCAGCTGGGCAAAAAAGGACTGAATTACTAGCCTCACTGATTCCTTCCCCTACCATGGCCATGTAGGGATCAACTCTATGGGACTTGTTAGAGGCAACATGCTTGCCTTACCTGGCCTGGATCAACCCAAATCATCAACATTGCTTATCTGCTATTTTTGGTGCACAGAATGTATTGTGCAAGTACTGTGCCAAAGGGTTGGAAATGACTTTATTTAATCCTCCTAACACTGTGAGGCAGTACCGCTCCATTTTACCAATAAGGAGACACAGGATCACAGAGATTAAATAAATTGCCCAAGGTAACACAGCTAGTAAGTCATGAAAATGGCCTTTCACTTAAGTTTGCCTGTACAGCTGAACTCTTAGCCACAAGGCTTCTCTGCATCCCACATGTAGAATGAGCCTAAATAGCTAAGGCTCTATCAGGGATGTCAGGGAGGCAAAAATAGTGGTCAAAAGCAGAAATCTATGGAAGCTCTTCATCCCTGTACCACACTGCTCCACAACCACCAACACCCCCCATCCAAATTCAAGAGCGAGGCTTCCGTTCTGCTCAGTATCCTTGGTGCCCATCATGGTGTTTGGCTCTGGCAGGATTCAATGTTTGCACTTGAATACAACCTATTTCCAGAGCTCTGGGAGAGGTGTCCTGTACTGCAAGGAGACATAGGGCTGTTTTTTGGGCACCCAACTTATACTGGTATATTTAATGGTGCTTGATCAGCAGTACTCCAGGGTGACCCGGGAAGCCTTGTGCCCAGCACAGCCTCAGGGTGGGGGCAGACATGCCTTTATCTTTCAGTTATTCCTCTCCCCTCATTACTTCCCAACCGCGCTGCCTTCTTCCATCATCTGGGACTGATAACAAATTATCCATGGGATGGGCATGTGCTTCCAATTAGATATTTTTCCAAGAGCTCCTGTTTTCTTTATCTTCCAGGCCTGAGCACATCGTGGGAACAGACTCTAGATTTCAGATTTCCTCTAAGCTTACCCCTCCCCTTTCCTTCTATTTGTGTGTTCATTTGCATGACACTCAAATTAACTGAGATCAAACCCGTTTGCCAGGGCTGTGGGTGTCTGTTCCAATGAGCTATTTGTCAGGGAAAGCTGTCACTCTATGGCATGGCTACTGGAAGCACTGACAAACCTGGGTTCCCTTCTGTCCCTACACGAGTCTGGGTAACATGCTGACTTGTTCTACAGAGAAGCCACAGGGCACACAGGCTTCTCCTTCCCATCAGGCTGTTCCTGAGTTGCGTCGTCCCATGCATCAGCTTTGTAGGAGTCAGCTCTGGTTAGAAAAGGGACGTAGAGCATCACAGAGTAGGGGCACCAAGCAGACATTCAGTACATCTTTGTTACATGAATAAAGGTAGCAATGAAGCTTGAGCTCCCCTTTAGATTTAAATGAGAATTCAATGAAAAATAAAAACTAGTTATAATGAAGAGAAGATTCTGCCCCACCAACAATTTCTGTTAGAATGCTACAGGGACAATGTAAGGCAGAAAGAAAGAAAGAAAAAAAAACACCCCAAAAAACAAAAACAAAAAACTCCAAAATGTCTAACAAAAAAAAGCCAGCCTCAATGAGCACATTAACACCAGAATTCAATACAAATGGAGGTGGAAGGTAGAGGGTTAAATGCGGTGGTTAAAGTGAGGGCTCTAAGGTTAGACCATCCGGGTTCAAATTGCGGCTTTTCTGCTTTCTCGGGGATTTTGGGTAAGTTTTCTTCCTAAATTTTAGCTCCCTCATATGTAAAATGGGGTTAATAACATGACCTACCTCATGAAGACTGATGTGAGGATTAAATAAAAGAAGGCCGTCAAATTGGTGAGTAAGCATTCAATAAACGTTAGCTGTGAGATCTTTCGAGAAAGCCGATACAAGGATGTGACTGGCATTTCCCTTTCTCTGGAATGGGTCCTCACAGGAGGAGGCACGACAAACTCTGAGTCAAGAGACCTCGTTAGCGAGCAAGCCTAGTATTTATTTTCAGTGAATGGAGACAGTCTCTCGACAGTACACAAGAGCATCGCAAACCAAAAATGAGACATGGCTGCCCTGCTGTCTCAGCTCCTCTGACCAGCTGGAGTCAGGCTTCAGGTCTTTATACTTACTAGAAAACCAACCCCACATTAGTAATTTTAACAAACAAAAAGCACAACACACATAAATGAGATGCAGGTGGGGGGAGGGGCGGGCAGGACCAGGACAGAGCAGGGAGCAAACCCACCATAAGACCACTACAAAACCTAGCCAGGAACTCACCTCTCCATAAATCAGGATGGCTTCTGATGATAAAGCAGTCAAAGCCAAAATAAATTAAATACAGAAACATGCACATCTCTAACTTACATCCTCTCTCTCTCTCTCTTTCTCTCTCTCACGCAAACCTAGTTTTCTTCAACAATTCAATGACCACTTTCAAAACTCCCCAAAAAGCATGTTTGGTTTTCTCAAATTGCAAACATGAAATGCAGAGGGGGACCAAAGGGAAACTTAGCCAGAGCAGAGGAAACAACGGGTTGGGTTTAAACCATGCTTTGCAGAACACAAAGAAAATCTAACCTAGAGATCTTTTTCTGACCGAGAGTGAAGCGGATGATTTTGCTTTGAGATGAGTCCTTGGATGATGTACTGCATGATAGGAAAGAAAAAAGTGGGAGAGATGAGTAAGGAGAGAGAAGATATGTTAGACACCAGAACAAATAATAAGAGTCTTATGACAATGGGAATGGTCCTGGATTTTCCCTCTGCCCACTTTTTCCAAAGTATGTGACTTTCTTTCTAGGTCTAACTACTGATTTGATAAATTTCCAACGTGAAGACATTGATATCAATATTATACAAGAACTTTTGTGGTT
>JAQZBX010097446.1:0-11692 GCA_029593785.1 Cabassous unicinctus
GGCCTGCCCTCACAAGGAGGCCCCGGGAGGCGAACCCGGGGCCTCCCATATGGTAAACGGGAGCTCTATCCATTGAGCTACACCCGCTTCCCCCACTTGGCTTTTAAAGCCCCTGACACTCGTTCAGGATTCAGGATTCAGACTGTGCACTTGCTTATGGCCCTCAAAAGAGCTACGAGTTTGTGGCGCTTCAACTAAGCTGAGTAAACAATGTGACTGATTCATGCGTGAATAACTCAGCGTTCACGCTGTAGCTTCCACAGCAATCACTTTTTAAATTTCTTGAAAGACAAAATCAACAGTGGGTGAAAGAACCAGACATCATCAAAGCGAAGCCCTCAGATGCTGACAAAGAGGCTGCCTTGTGACATTTATGTCCATGGGCTGAATCGTTTTCGGATTAAATAAACTGGGAAGTATAAGCAACCTTCTGTAGAAAAGGTGGAAACCGTCTATTGAATCGGAGGGAACCGGGAAAAAAGAAGTTTTGCTTCTCAAAGATAGTGTCCAATCTGTGGTGAAGAGAAAAGGGGTCTGTGGGTGGGGAGAGGGGCAACATGGATATTCATTGAGCACCATCTTGGTACCTGGGAGGTTCTCCAAGCAGCTACCATGTTCATTTAATCCTCACCAGTAGATCCATGACTCAGAGTTACAGGCGGGGAAAGGGAGGCTCAGGGAGGTTTAGGAACTTGTCCAAGGTCACAGTGTCATGTCCTCTATGAAGATTCCCAGCTACCACTCCCCAAGGTATAACTGACCCCTTATTCCTGTACCCCACCATGTACACTTCTACCAGACCCCCTGGAATAAGCTCCTCTATTAATTTTTCTTTGAAAGCAAGTCTATCTCCTTCATTGGACTGGGGTTCTTTGAGGAAGCAACTAAGTCTGTGTCATTTCCATATTTCCACACTCTGTACAGAACCAATGCATCACACTTCCTCATACCATATCTGTTGAATCTTTTAATTCCAAATATCGGGTGTATCTTTCCAACTTTAACGACATTATGCTTTATTTAATGTAAATTCTACGCACAAGAATTTACGGTGACCTGTGGTGACCCTGGAACCCCTCTCCTCTCCTTGGAATTAGCCAGATCAATCTCTCTCCCCCTCCATCCTACTTTCTCAGTACCTAGATTCTAGAGTCATTTCTCAACGGACTGCCCCCATCTTGATCTCTTTATCAGTAAAACAGGAACCACCTTTTCGAAGGGCCCTGCGGGACTGTGCCCACAAGAAAAGCATTTAAGAAGCTAGAAGAAAGTGGCTTTATTGGTTTGTTATGGAGGATCCTGGAAGTCTTGTGCCATAATTAATGCCAAACTATGTGACCTAAATCTTTGTGAACAGGATTATTTTTTTGTTAATAAATAATGGGTTATTTTCTTTCAAATATATAAAGTCTTGGTTTGCTAAAAATAGCAACATGCATTTAGGAAATAGTTAACCTTCTCTAAGCCTCATATTCTTCATCTTCATCATCACCACCATCATTGTCACCATCATCATCATTGTCACCACCATCATCACTATCATCACCACCATCATCACTGTCATGTCACCATCATCGTCACCACCATCATCATCATCACCATCGTAATCATTGTCACCACCATCATCATCACCATCTATGGGAACATATCACGGATCCTAGGTTTTTATAACGCCCCCGCCCCCCAAAATCCTACAAAATTGGTACTATTGTAGCTATTTTATAGATGAGGCAACAGAGGTTCATAGAGCTTAAGAAACTTGCCCAAGATCACTTAAGCAATAAGTGGCAGGGCTAGAGCTATGTCCTTGTCTGTCTGGTTCCAGAGACTATGTACAGCACATTAATCCAAGGCCAGCCACAAAGTTCCATACTTCACGGCTCATGGCAAGGATCAAATAATTCAAAAATTATTTTATATATAGGTTGGATCTTAGATTGTCAGATTCTCAAGGACAGGGATACTGCCTTCCCCTCGGTCCAGCCCACAGTGGGAGCATGTGGTCAGCACTCAGTAGGTATTTGACTGACTGGATTGATTAAGAAAGAATCGATTATTAGGGTCCCCAGGGGCCTCTGTTCCATAACACAGAAAATATTCGCAGCAGAAATTTTGAAGCTGCTCAGTTTAACTCCAGGAACAGAACAAACACCAGCATTTTGTGAATTTATAGTCTTGGACTGATGCTTATGACACTACCCAATTTAGCCAAGTTTTACCTATTAAGAAATAGAACTCAGACAATTTTCGGTGTGTGCCTTCAGCAAGTAACTGAAACGTGATCTGAAACTATCAATTATAATAATTAACAGTTGAGTACATGCTCCACATCGGATCCTTTGATAGAAACTTCATCTAAATGGCTATTTAATCCTCATAAAAACCCTACGAGGTAGAAATTTTAATACCCCCATTTTACAGAGGAGGGAACTGAGGCAAAGAGATATTGGAGTAACTTGTCCAAAGATAATAAGAGGGCATTACAAACATGTTTATGCCAATAAATTTGACAACTCAGACAAAATGAACAAGCTCCTTGAAAAATACAACTTAATAACCAACACAAAGAGAAAAACAAAATTTGAATAGTCCTGTATCTATTAAATTGAATTCATGATTAAAATCCTTTCCACAAAGAATACTGCAGGCTTTGATGGCTTCACCGGTAAATTCTACCCGATATTTTAGGAAAAAAATAACACCAATCTTACACACTTTTAGAGAATAGAGTAAGAAGGAACAATTCATTTTACGGGGCCAGCATATCCCTGGTACCAAAACCTGAGCAGGACACACAAAAAAGAAGCGTTACAGACTAAGCCCCACTCCCTGCTCATAAATGTTTGTGTCAGGATTTGAAACCATATCTGACACCAAAACCTGAGTGTTTAACCATCACCCCCACACTACCCCTTTTCACGTCATCCATTTCGGTACTCCTGGCGAGCCCGCATTTTGGGGATGTGCAATGACTACTGGAGGCATAGAAATAAAATGTTAAGAAGCAAGGCCTGATATCCAGGATTACCAAATAAGGGAATGCTTTCCCAGCAGCGGCTCCATCCACTCTCACTCTTCTCTCTTTGGCACATCTTTTTTCCCTCTGAACTGAAATCCCCTCTCCTCTCTTCTTCCTACTCTAGCTCCTTGTCCTATCTCCCCACACCCCTTGTCCTAGCCTAGGATTAGGCTCTCCTAGCCCCCAGAGCTCACCTCTTTCACGACCTGTGTGTTTGCCATAGTGCAGTGATTCTCAGAAAAGAATCACCTGGAAGGCTGGTTGAATGGGGCAGGGCCTGAGAATGTGCCTTTCTAGCAAGTTCCCAGGTGATGCCGATGCTGCCAGTCTGCTCCGGAACCGTCAGTTGAGAACCACTACCAGAGCAAGCCCCTTAAGTCTAGAGCTATTTCCTTTCTTCTCAGCATGTAGTAGTCTCTAAGTGAAAAGTCTAACAAGAATCAGACTGTCCTTAAGCACAGGCTTCTTCCAAGCCAATTTTTAAATATCTCCCTCCTCCCTCCCATCCCCAACACAAACCAGTGTTTCAAAAATGCAAGTAACCTGTATCACCTAAACACTGCCCCAGGTGCCTTGATGCACAAATTTGTTACTTTAGCCCAGACTGAAACCCCATGAGGGGAGTGTGATGATTAATTTCACTTGTCAACTTGGCTAGGTCAAGGTGTCTAGCTGTTTGATATTGCATCGGCCTGCTGGCCATATGAGAGCAGTTTGAGATGGGATCCACATCTACAATCAGTCGATTGCATCTACAATTAACAAAGGAGATTGCCCTCAGCAACGTGAGAAGTCTCCTCATCCAACCGGTTTCCAGTCTTAAAAGCCAGAAGTGAGAATTTCAGGTCAGAAGAAGAGTTAGTATCTCAGGTCAGCATCGGCCCTTGCTGGGATTTCCAGTCAGCCAGTTTCCCCTGGGGAATCTGGACTAAGAACATCAGTGTCACCTTTACCGGAATTTCCAGCCTGAGGCCTGCCCTAGAGAGTTCGGTCTTGCCAGCCCACAGTCAGGTGAGCCAATGCCTCATAATAAATCTCTCAACAGATATGATGATAATAAAGACAAGAAATCTCTTAACACCTATCCTCAGGGTTCTGTTTCTCTGGAGAACCCTAAGTCAGGGAATAACACCCTTCCTGGTTCTCTGATGAGAAAGGCAAGGCCCAAGGGGGCCGGGTCACTGCCAGGGCCACAGCTAGTGAGGGGGCATCTGCTGGCGCCTTTAATAGCTGCTGTGAGGATTAAGTGACATTCTTGTAAGGACCCAGCCCAGTGCTTGGTGTGTACCACAGGCCCCAGAAACGTGCCGCACTCTTCTCTATACCGGCCATCTCGACGCAGTCCATCCCCAGGCCACTGGCCAGCCCTTCCCAAGCATAAGAATAACAAGAAAGCGCCCCTTTCACATTTGCTCAGCCCTTCCCCGTTCACAAAGCACACTCACGGCTAGTTTCTTGTTTAGAATCAGAGAATTTTAGATCAGGCAGGCACTTCCTAAATTATTCAGGCTGGAAGTTTTTGAAAAAGTTTTTTTTTTTTTTTTTTTAACGTAAAAGAATCTTTTAATCAAATGGAATCTGCAGAAAATGAGCTGAGGGGCTCCTACTTGAGGTGGGGAAAGGAGGCAGAACACTGGGCTCCTGGTGACTCCCCCATTCGGGCAGCCCCGAGGCAACCCCCTGGGGCTCCACAGAACCCAGGCTGAACTTGTCCCACCTGAACCAGGCCTCTGCACTGTTCAAAAAGAACTAAGACTCCAGCAGGGAGGGCGACATGACCAAGGGAAGGGCAAGTTGGGATGTAAATGCCTGAGCTAGGTTTCTACCAGGCAGGGCTCAAACCAGTCCAAGTTGAGGTACAGGAACCTATCAAAACCAAATCACAAAACACCGTCAGAGTTTGCCTACATCTTTAGCCACCTGGCCAGTGGTCTCCACTCAGAAGTTTAGTGACTGGCCCAAAGTCACGAGGCCGGGTGCCCAAGGACTCACGGCCGGACGACTGATCAACCCCTGCTGGGGACTGAAGCATGTTCCCCCACAATCCCGGTCCTGTGGGAGTGAACCTATTTGTCAACAGGATTTTTGAAGATGTTATTAGTTAGGGTGAGGCCAGACTGAATCAGGGAGAACCTTCATCCAGTATGACTGAAGGCCTTAGAAGCAGAGGTGTTAGAGGTTCCCCTTTACCAGGTTTGCAATGAGTAACAGGTCATAAGACTGTGAATCAAATACCCCTGTGACAAATTGAAGAAAGGCAGCCTCCAGCCATAACCCACCTGACCGATTGAGCAAGCCGTGGCAGCCCATCCCCTCCCAAGAATAAAGAAAGTGGAGCACATAAGGGCCATCACACCCTCTGGGCCCAAGCACCACCAACCCCTTGCACATTCCAAGACCTCCTAGCCCACTTCCCCCTGGCCATTTGGCCCCAGGCTGAACTCGGGTTCCCCACCTATTGATGTACTGTATAAAGCCATATCCACCACCCTCTGGGGGTGGGCTGAAGTCTCTCTTCAGACCCCCGCCGACATGGCGGGGAGGCTGAAGTCTATTCTTCAGACCCCCTCCATTGAGAGAGCTTCCCAATAAACTTTCTGCCTGCAATCCTCAGTCTCCATGTCCCAGTGAACGACGCCATTTTCTCCAACAAGAGGAAACTTGGCACGGTAGTTGGAAGAGAGACAGACGGGGAGATTCTGAGTTATGGATTGCTGACCGGCTGCCACCAGGACAGATTTTCGAGAAAGCATGGCCTGCCAATACTTTGATTTTGAACTCGGAGCCACCAGAACCGCGAGACAATAAATTCCTGCGATTGGATGGCAGAATTTGTGGGGCACGGGCGACCGACACAAACTTGAAACTCTGCCTACTGCTCTGCTGTGAACAGGAATGTCTTTAAACTCTGACTCAGGAATTCTGTGCCTTCTGCCATCAGCCATTAAACAGTGACAGGCTAACTCATTAGCTGGCACGTAGGGTTAACACTCAGACCACGTGCAGTTCTTGACGCGCATTAACTCTGTGACCTTGGGCAAGTTAATTAAACTTTTTAAGCTTTTGTTTTCTTCATCAGCAAGATGTGGATAAAATAATGTTTCCCTTATAAGATTGGTGTGATGATTAAATGCATCAAGTGCCTGAAATATTGTGCATGCTCAAAAAATATTAGTCGTTATTTGACATTAAAGTCACATTCCTCTGTAGCATTGATGGGCGGTGTTACAGTGACAGAACACTATGAAAGACATTGTTCACATGCTTCCATGAATTTTACGTCTTTATCTTGTTTTACTTTTGACATATACTCCTGAATATAATCTGCTAATAGTCCCATGGCTAACTCCTTCTCCATCAGATTAAATGTCATTTCCTTAGAGATACCCACCCTGGCTAAGCCGGTTCCCACTGTTACTATTATACTACCCTGTCCATTTCCTTTGTAGCACTTACCATGATTTGTGATTATTGCATTTGCTGTACACTTGTGTATTATCCCCTCCAGAATGTAACCGACATAAATCAGGGACCATGTCTGTTGTCTTCATTCATTTCCAATGCTTAGGGCAATCCCTGATATGAAGGAGCTGCTGAGGAAAGATTTTCTGAATGGACAAAAAAATTCCTGTGATTGGAGCCAACCAGTGCATGTCATGTTTGTCATAGCAGCCCTGGTAAACTGAGGCAGCCTCCCTCCCTGTTACGCTGTTTGCCCCTGGGTATGCCCCAGAGACATGCTCCAAACCCCACAACTGCCCATCTTCCTCATTCCTACAATTTGCTCTAACCTTCCAGTGGAAGCAGGAACTTTTTCATGTCCCTCCAGCACTCACCCTGCCCCCACCCCCCAACCTGCCTTCTTTAAACAAGCTTCGTGGACAAACGGGAAGAGACGGCTTGTCTTTGCTTGTTCCTCAGGGTCTTGTATATCACATCATATTTCTGCTCTGTTCTCATTCATTTATTTCTTTTTATTTTTTTTCCAGATTGGCTCCTGTATACGTATATTTTTTATTAGAGAAGTTGTGGATTTACAGGATTCCCGTATATCTGATAAAGGTTTAATATCCAGAATATATAAAGAAATCCTTCAACTCAACAACAAAAAGACAAACAATCCAATTTTTAAAAATGGACAAAAGACTTGAAATGACATCTCTCCAAAGAGGATCTACAAATGACCAGAAAGCCCATGAAAAGATGCTCAACATCATTAGCCATCAGGGAAATGCAAATCAAAACCACCATGAGATGCCAGTTCACGCCCACTAGAACGACTACTATTTTAGAAAATGGAAAATGATATTCCCAAAAATGGAAAATAACATCCAATGGAAAGGATGCAGAGAAATAGAAAATCAGAAAAGTCACCCCTGAATTTTTATATGTGTAAATGCTGTCTGAAGTAGAATACAAGATTTCCAACATGGGTTTGCCGCATCCTAGGATGTATCCAATTATTGCCATAGTTATCATGTCCTGTTACGCATATATCCACGAATGGTGGTTACGTCCAGAGAACAGGTGGGTGTTGGGGGAAAGCCTGAGCTGGCAGGAAAAACCCTGCTCTTGCAGGAGACACTCATCCCCGCCTCTATGGAGTTTGGTTTCTGCACACCGTGAGGGCGTGTCTCCCTGTACTGCCCGTCTCGGTGCAGCTGGGTTTAGCAATTTCTGTAGAGTTCCCCAAAAAGCAAAAGAGATGTTGTGGGAGGAAGAAAGCAAGCCTGGGTTTATTCAACACCAGGGCTCAGACCAAGCACGCTCCACAGTTCACCTCATTCGTTCCTCATGGCAACCCAAGCAGGATAGAGCAGACCTGTTTTATTAACCAAGAAGCCAACCTGGCTGGTGTTGAAACAGGCCGAGGTCACGGACCTAGTGAGTGATAAAATCACCCGTGCATCAAGGTCCCACCCATCTCGTCACAGAGCCCTTGCTTCCTCCCCACAGCAACGGCTGTGGGTGGCACTTGACATCGGTGATTTCGCTAGATTCTCACACAGCAAATCCCACACATTTAGGTATTGTTAGCCCATTTTCTAGATGAGGAGTGTGAAGTCCAGAGAGGCTAATTAGCTTTCCAAGGTCACAGAACACAGTCAAACCGATGCCCGTCTCTCTAACACTGGACCTATTTTGCTTTTGTTGGAAGACAGAGGGAAGGAAGGCGCAGGGCAAGCTTGGCTGAACACCTCCCAGTGTCAAACATCCTCACAGAGGATTTATTCAAAAGAGGCCTTATTATCGCCTTGTACAGAAGGGGAAACTGAGGTTCCAGTGGCATGAAGGGATTTTTAAGCTGACCTCGCAGCCTGATAAGAGGACCTGGCTTTGCAGCCAGCTGCAAACAGCTCCAAATCTGAGGCTTGACGACAAAAACAGCCAGATTCCAAGCCAGGCTGCCTCTTCACCGGGTAACTGATAAGATCAAATGAAACGATGTTACAGAAAGCCTCTTGAAAACTGTAACAGGCTGTGTTTGTGCAGCATGCTATTACCACTCTCCAGGGGCCCGAGTGTGCTGCGGGCTTCTGTTTACAGGTCAGGGTCCTGGCCCCCCACCAAGTTGGGAGACAGGTGGTCAGACAGCTCTAAAGCCTGATGACTTGGGTTCAAACCCAGGCTCTGCCCCTTTGCCGCTGTGCAACCTCAGATAAGTAGCTTAACCTCTCGGCCTCGGTGTCTTTGTCTGTAGAGGGGGATCATAATAGTACTTGCCTCATGGTGGTGTTGTGAGGACTAAGTGCATGTAAAACACTAACAAAGGGGAAGCAGATGTGGCTCACGTGGTTGGACATCCATCTACCATATGGAAGGACCCAGGTTTGATCCCCAAGACCCCCTGGTAAAGTAAAAAAGTAAAATCAATCAATCAATAAAAAACACTAACAAAGTGTCTGGCACATGTTCAGTGAGCACTGAGAGTTACTATTATCATCCTTATTATTAACATTATTGTTAATATTGGGGATCTCAGCAAGAAAGGCAGAGACCTAAGCAGGCGTGGTGTGGAGACAGGGGCAGTGCCTGCGTGGGCTCTGGACCCGGACAGCCTGACAGGGACCTGTTAAGGGGTACGTCTCTGCTGCTGCACTGCCAGCCCCGAATGGCACCTGTACCGGGGATGTCTGGTAGAGATCCCAAAAGGAGGCCTGAGGACTTGAGTCCAATACAATTGTGCACTAGAACTACAAAGGCAGGTGTTATTCCCGAATATTATAGACTCACATTTGTCCCATTTGCATCCTCCCTAGTTCACACCTGCCTGCCAAGTCTCGGTGATTGTACCTGTATAATCGCTCAGTTCTGATCCTACAGAAGCCCTGACCTCAGCGAGAAGTCTGGTTGCACCTCCCGATGAAATACACACCGAGTCTGTCCCGGCTGCTCCGTTCCACAGCCACACCCCACCCCAGACCAGCACCAGGGCCACATACCCGGGGAATGCATGCAAATCCCGACTGCATGCCCCGCAGTCAGGCACAGCAACCACAGGTGGTCTTCCAAAAGTGTCCATAAGACCATGGCGCTCCCCTGCCTGCAGCCTCCAGGGGCTTCCCTGCGGCCCGGACCCTCCCATCTCTCCTAGCTGCTCTCCCCCAGATACTTCACCTTGGCTCGGGATGCCCTGGCTTGCTGGTGAAGCTGCAGCATCCCCGTGGGGTGCAAGGGCTCTTGCTTTCTCTAGCTGCTCCCTCCTGCCACCCAGACCATTGTAAGCAGGTCAGAGTCAAGGCCACGTCCTCAGAAAGGCTGCTCTACTTGCTTAAAGCGAGGGAACCTCCCTCTGCCGCCGTCTCCTGCCTATCGCTGCCACATCGCATCTCACAGGAGGTGGCCCTCTCGTGAATGTCCTCTGCAGCAGGGCAGGTACCGGGTCTGCCTCCTTCACTGCCGGGTCCCTTGTGTCTAGGACAGCATCTGGCACACAGCTAGGTGCTCAGCAAATATTGAAGAATAAAGGAATACTCCCCTCCCCCAAATACACACCCCTGGACACCTGGAATGTTCTCTTCCCATATTTCTTGCTCAAATCTCATCGCCTTTAGGAAGGTGTCCT
The DNA here is from genome assembly GCA_029593785.1 of Cabassous unicinctus. Classification (NCBI taxonomy): domain Eukaryota; kingdom Metazoa; phylum Chordata; class Mammalia; order Cingulata; family Chlamyphoridae; genus Cabassous; species Cabassous unicinctus. The sequence goes on from JAQZBX010097446.1 coordinate 10,086, forward strand.
TTAAAATCCTCAGATGGAACTTTCAGTAACTAGAATATCTTCCTGTAATCTGGCTTTCCAGATTTCCCTTCAATGACATTTCTATTGGGCATCTCATAAACGTCAGGTGTGGCGTTATCTCAGTGGATCTCAAAGTGGGGTTCCAGGAGCAGCACCATCGGCCTCCCCGAGCCCATTAGAGAGGCAGGTTCTCAGGCCCTGCCACAGAGCAGCTGTACCGGCACTTCTGGGAGTGGGTGCCAGCCCACACGTGCTCATCGAGTTGAAGCTGCAAGCTGGAGTTGGAGGACCTCTGCTCTATCTCCTCTTACCCCACGGCCACCTTGCAATGGCACAGTGCACTCATTTTACAGATGAACAAACTGAGGACCGTGGTGGTGTTTGCTTTATTCAGGAAAGGGGCACATGACAAAAATAAACTATCAGAGATTTACAGAAAAAACAGAAGGCTCGGGTATGCTTAACTATGAATAAAAAAGGAAAAGGAGAGGAAGACAAAGAGAAGGGGGAAGCCAAGACCTCTCGGGGTGAAGGGTGACACCACCCATTCTCCTACACCTTACACATTCGCAGCAAGGTCACTTTCAACCTCGCAATCAGGCCCTGATCAACTCTTGAAACCTTAAAGGGCAACACATGCCGTTATTTTTCAGTCTTGTATTTACCGAAGTAGGGAAACTTGCAAACACATTTTTTCAGACATTTCAAGCAAAAATATATTACCGTAACGGATGGTGAACTATTTTAGAACACACCCAGCAAGGGACCTTGACACAAATCTGTCTCCCTGCATGGAAAGTACACATGTAGAATCTTTTTATTTTTATTTTTCCCGAATTTTCTAAATAGTCTTCTTCTGACTGGGTAGGGCCTGCCCCCCAAAGAGAATCACGCATAACTGCCACCCACAAACATTCCCTCAAAACTTCCTCTTCTCACATGCCCCAGCTGAGTTTAAAAAATTTTTTTATTTTCTCCCTTTTACACTTTCCCTCAAATATTTGCAGATAATTAATTCACTGTTAATCAGCTGAGGATGGTTCCTTTATACTTTGTAAATAAAGAGAAAGTGTCTCTGGCCTTGGCAAACCTATTTTTAGACGTGCCATGTTAAGAAGTTAGAAGCTGCTGATCTGGGAAGGAGGACGCCTCACAAAGGATTCCTGCTGAGACGGAATCTTAATGATCATTCTCTGGGATCAAACAGGCTGGAGCTTCGTGCTGTCTCCCAGCTCCGACCCTGGATGTCATCCACCACCTCCTCCCTCTCGCCGTCTCTCCCGCTCCAAGTGCTCAGCTCTACGAGTGTGGAAGGCCGAGGAGTTTCCCATGAGTCACCACCAGCAGCTGGGGAGCCGAGGAACCGAGGAACACAGGCCACAGTTTCCTTGAGTGCTAAATTTAGACTGTCACAGAAAATCCCTTCTTCTGCCATTTCCACCGTTTGCACCTCTCCATCAGCGTGCCCTGTCCTGGGCCCCCCTCTCCTGAGGATTCCAAAAGCTGCCAGGCCACTGTGCTCCTCCCAGCACGGGCACTGCCATTCTCCTGCTTAAAACTTCTCCACAGGGAAGCGGGCGTGGCTCAATGGATAGAGCTCCCGTTTA
>JAQZBX010097447.1:0-11693 GCA_029593785.1 Cabassous unicinctus
TGGTCTTCATTGCTATATTTTATGGGGCTGGGAGAGATTAGATTATTCTGATATGGGGTCCTATCCACAAGAGGTACTTTTGAAGGCAAGACATAGGATTGAAGAAGCACAGCCAGCCTCTAAAATCATAGCTTTCCAGTGGCCTTTTTAAAAAGCTGGTCCTCAGCACTAATAAAATCACTACAATATCCTAGCGCTTGTTTGGAAGCCTTTTTAAAGAAGAATGTGAGATTCATGGTAACTAGTGGTCTTTGAGGTTTTTAGAGCATTGAGATTTAGGAGTTTTTGAGGGGATGAGGAGGGTTGTTCAGGGTCTAAATTACAGGTAAAAGATTTTCTCTTAATCTGTTTCTTTTTTGTCCCCTCCATTTCCTTATACATACCTCCCTATTAGCCCCTCTCTGACCCCTTGCTTTGCTTTTGTTTTTTTGTTGCTTTATCATTGGTTCATTCCAGATCCCTATTAGTGAAAGATACTGCCATGAGTGAAGGAACAAAAGTCTTTGGGTCCGAAAGTTTTAGGTCAAAGGAAACTGCTCTGTTCTATTTCCCTTTTAACAGTAATACTAGAGAAGAGGAAAGGCTTCAATAGACAGAGTTAATAATCTGTATAATAATGGCTCTGACTTTTATCTAAAATTCTGGGAATTGCCACTTCCCTTGGATAGGGATTTTCATGGAGTGGATCGCTTATTACTGTCCATGGGAGAGACAGGTAATGTTTTTGTATAAGTTCATAACCTCCTAGAAGTTAAAAATCTGTTTTGGCTTATTTTTAGAGAATTAGAAGGGCAATTTCCATCCTTCTCTATACTTTAGAAGCTGGAATTGAAGCCTTGCCCTATTCATTGTTCATTGTCAGAAATGTTTGATGGCTGTTGGAAAGAATGAAGTTTTGCTGAGTACAATATAAGGAACAGCTCGTTTTTCACAAACCCTGAAGTTAAAAAATTATCAATTTTCTCTTTGATTTGTTTTTTCCAAAAAAGAGGGGTAACAAAATGTCATCTCTGAAAGAGGCTTACTTTACACCCACTCCTTTCAGTGTTTTGGGTGCCAGGGAATTGGGAGTGAGACACCTACAGTGAATAGTCCTAAATGCACCATTGTTTTATTTTCAGAGTGTTGCAGATTTGCTTTGCCTCCAGTATGGGGGTAGAAAATGGAATGAGGATAGAAGGGATGCTTTTGGAATTGACTTTGTTTGGTATGTTAAGTAGATTTGAAAATGTTACAAGATTGATTGATTGGATGGGTCTACAACTAAAAGTTGCTCCAATCCAATATAAGTTCTACTTTGTACTGATTCACTAGCTAGCATCTCTGCCCCACATTTGTCTTATCCTTTGTCTCCATAAATTTCATTTGCAGTGGCTTAGTCATCAGATACTGTAGTCACCACAAAAACAAACTGCATTTTTAAAAAATGTTTTCTTTCTGAGATAGAGGTAAAATTTGTTCTTTCCTATACCATTCTCCCCTCCCCCTTCCTCCTAAAGGAACTAGTTCATTCTAATAATTAGGAAACTCCCTCTTTTTTCTCCTGTGGCCCTCTTCATAGCTACCATTTGCCTGCAGTTTGCTTCAGTAAATTATTATAGCAGTTTGCAATTTTAAAATATTTTTCATGGGCTTTATTTTTCCTTTTGTGTAGTAAAGAGTTGGTATAAGTCAACTTGTTACTATTAAGCCCTCTTCCCTTTTCCTTTCTGCTTCCAATGCTGTTTATTTCATTGTTCTTCCAAGGAGCTCTTTTCATCTTAAAAATCTGTATTTCATACCCTTAGTCTAATTCTGTTTCCTTTTAAATAACTCTTCCTACTGCATGTTCTCCATCTTGAATTGGCAGTTCTAAATTCTGATAATGTAGTCGAGTTACAAATATTCATTATTTCTGAGAGATGTGCTTTCCTCTAGTTTGTGATTGCCTAGGGTTATTTTCTGTAATTGTAACACCTTAATAAGCTTCAGAGGGTTTGGATAAACACTGGCTGTGATTAATAGGAGTAAACAAAATTATTAAGGTATGGAAAAGCATCCACATGAGCACTTGAACCTGCTTTTGTTCCTTTTTGGAGAAAAAAATAGAAAGAGTGTATTATCAACTAAGGTTATTACAGTCTGGTTGCTTGAAATACATATTTTTTTCTTCCTTCTGTTTTTTTCCCACTTTCTAATGTAGTACTCAAGAAAACTGAAATGAAAAATTGTAATGGATCAATTTAAAATATTTTATTTCCTAAAAGCCTTTTTTGCCTATTGTAATGTGCAGGACCCTTCTCCTTTGATGGGAGAGACAGGTAGTTACTGAATCTAGGTTGAAAAGGTTATGTAAAAATATATATATATAAAATAAAAGGGATACTCTGCTTTTCAAATCCTTGTTTTCTCTTAATCTAGGTAAGACATATCCAAAAATAAATATTGTAAAGAAGAAAAATAAAGGTTGTCTTCATGGAAGCAATTTGTCTTCCTTGGTTGTACTGGGTTACAGTTATCCTAGCAGTAAATATTTAAAGCTGCTAAATTAGAAGGCCTGGTGCCATCAGAGTATGTTTTATGTGGGGGATGCTATTTGCTGTCCTTAGAATCAGGTTGTTAAATTTTGGCCCGCTTTAGTTCTTGATTTCTAGTGCTAAAATGCTTTGTGATTCTGTAATCATTTGGCAAACTACTGGAAGTCCCTTTGATGTTTCAAAAGCCTTCTATTAAAAGAAGTGGCCATATTAATCTGGTAGAGGGAACATTAAGGATGCCATAAGATCACTTTCACTCTGATAATGACAAATCTTTGAGAATGTTTAATATGAATGCTTCTTCACAAAACTCAATGTCCATATCAAGTACTAACACACACGTAAAACTAGAATCTTGCCTTCTTAAAAGCCTGTGACAGCTGCCAGGCCTCATTTTCTCCCTTACATCTCTCATTTATTGTTTACCTGTGGAAATGTGCCCCTGAGAAGGCATATGTTTCTATTTAGAGGGAACATCTATGGTATGAAATAGTGAAAGCTAATTGATTCATGTGGCAATGAAACTTACCACCCTTACACAGTTATCATCCTCCTCTTACTTACTAAATTAAATTGCATTAGAATGATAACCCTGCAAGCACCTTTAACTCTTGCCCATATTTGAAAGCCCAGCTCGTTCTCTTATTTAAGAAGTATGGGGTATGGCTGGGATAGGGAAGAAAAAAAGAGCATGTCACTTCAGTGAGACTGCTTTAGAAATGTTACCAAGTCAGGGTTGGGTGTTTCCTGTCCTTTGGAGGAGAACAGGCTTAAACAGTACCTTCCTCATCCTCTAGCTACCAGGAAGACACTGATTGAAATTAATGATGATTCCTTGGTTGATATTTAATCACGTGTAAATTAAACCAGCTTAAAAAAAATAAAAGGGAATTAGAAGAGGCTATAACTTTAAAATAAAGGACCCTTTTCATAAAAGTTTTGTTTCTTGAATGAAAAGTGAATACCAAAGAAAGAATGAAATTGGAAAGTCAGTGGGTAAAACAGCTGTAGAATCAAAGACCTATATTTTAAGTCTTGAGTCTAGCTACTGTGTTTTGTACATATTTAATCTCTTTAAGTCTCCATTCCTACTTTTGTAAAATTGGGAAATACTTCATAGAATTATTGTAAGGACCAGAGATTTGCTTTAAAGCCTATTGCACTGTATGCTATGGTAGTAAATGGCAGCTATATCAATAATATGAACTTACTAATGGACACTTTACCAGGCCCCCAAAAAAGAAAATGACATGGAGAGCACACGGGAGGGTGATAAAATGAACTGATTTTGTGTGTATATAGAATAGATTACATTAGGCAGGGGTGTCATGAGGATTAGTGTGACCTTGTTGCTAAGTGCAAAAGCAAAACAATGACAACAAGTATGCTAAGCAATGCGTGGAGGAGAGAGATGGAGGCATATGCTGCGGGGGGAAAAAGCTGATTAAAAAGGGGCCTTTGATTCCACAGGCACAAAAATCCACAGCCAGGAATTTGCTGCCACCTCTGAGTCAGGCAGGGGATGGGGGTGGGGTGCACAATCCCATTAGTAGCGATTGCCCAGTGGATTTAGTCTGTGAGAGTCACATTTCTTATTTGGACCAGTGTAGACAGAAGCAAAACCAGCTCACTTGTTTCCTGAGACAGTTGATTTCGGGGATGGCTTTTGCAGAACATTCACCACTGACCCCTCACCGCCGGGACCTCTGCAGCCGCTCTATCTGGCTAGCAAGGAAGATTCGTTCAGACCTGACTGCTCTTATGGAATCTTATGTAAGTTGCCTGTTTTGCTCTTGTCTATTTTCACTTTTATCTCTTCTGATCCAGGCCCTTATCATCATCCTCCAGCACCACTACCAATTATGAAAGCCTTAACCACACAGTCTATTCATATATTACACACCTATTTGACATAACTCATGATCAAATTTTCATCCTCCAGAGCTGTTTGGGAGACATGTTCCTTCAATAAGATAATATATGGGGTTCTAGGTAGGATTGGCTATATGAATTGGAGGCCATTCCTAATTTGATCGCCTACATTCTGAATTTAACCCGAGTAGATTAACCATGGGCCCTGTAAGTTTGTTTTTTCACCATTGTTCTGAATTTTTGAACTAAGTAAGTGAAAAGCAGAGTGAGGTTTAAAGGATTGGGAGGAAGAGCAGTATGAACTTGAGAAATTTGTAAAACCCAACCAATTTCTCCTATACATTTTTAATCACCCACTTTTTAATCTTATATATCAAAAGTGTCCGTGTCTTAATAGAAAGGTCACCTAAGTATCAAAAGAGTCTTCTAGAAGATTCATCTGGGACTTGTGGAAGTGCCAAATTCTCAAAAAGCTAACTAACCATGTAGTTCCAGATTGGTTTTCTCATAAAAGGGGATCCCCATCATTCTTCCCCTAAAGCCTGCTGTGAAATATTCCAGACACCTGTGGAGAGTTCTGGATTTAGGTTATCTGAGAGTTTATCTTCATATAGCTCCACCAGTCAGATATCAGACTCTGAACTACCAAATTTTCACTGTTTCCCACTGCATTCCCTAAAGGATTGTCCTCACCAGTGAGGAGAAAGGTCAGAAAAATTCAAGAACTTCCTAGGAATGGCCAGTGACCACAAGTATGTTTAAAATACTTAAACTCCAGTATGATTGAAATACCCCAGTATCCAGAAGAGATTTTGAAATGAGGAAAATTTATTATGGATCAATGGTTTTTAACACCTCTAGAACCTAATGAAATAGCTGCAGACACACACACACACACACACACACACACCAGGCCCCTAAAATGCATAGATATTCAAAATGGCATATAATTGCAAGGAGTTCAGGTCTTTTCCAAATGAAAAGTTGGTGTTGCAGACATTTTATTTTATTTCAACTTGGATCCTTGTGTGAGGTGAATGAGATTTTATATGAGACTTAGGGGTGATTTAAATGAGGGTACTGGGATGATTACAAAAGACATGATGCTTTCCTTTGTCTGTGGTCAGGTTAAACATCAAGACCTGAACAAGAACATCAACCTGGACTCTGTGGATGGCGTGCCAATGGCAAGCACTGATCGGTGGAGTGAGCTGACTGAGGCAGAGCGACTCCAAGAGAACCTCCAAGCTTATCGTACCTTCCATGTTATGTTGACCAAGCTTTTAGAAGACCAGCGGGTGCATTTTACCCCAACAGAAGGTGACTTCCATGAGGCTATACACACCCTTCTACTTCAAGTTGCTGCCTTTGCTTACCAACTGGAAGAGCTCATGGTGCTCCTGGAACACAAGATTCCCCCCAACGAGGCTGACAAGATGCCTTTTATTGTTGGAGATGGTGGTCTTTTTGAGAAGAAGCTCTGGGGCCTAAAGGTACTGCAAGAGCTTTCACAGTGGACAGTGAGGTCCATACATGATCTTCGTGTCATTTCTTCTCATCAAACTGGGATCCTGGCACATGGGAGCCATTATTTTGCTAAGGACCAGAAAATGTAGTAACCCCTCTCTCTCTGCCTTGCTTTCTTTCCTAATGAAATATACATAGTTCACGGGGGCCTCACTTCCCATCTTACCTTTGAAAGTCTTTAAGACCTCAGGCATTTTCAACAAGTAGGGTTGGAGACATGGACAAATGGGCACATAGGTTTGGTATGGTTGTGTGTGTGTGTGTGTTGGGTGTGAGGGAGTGGGGGCAGGGACACCATCTTTCCACCTAAGTGCTCTAAACTTTTCTACTCAGTAGGCATTTTAACAGTCTCACAGAAAGATTATATTCTTAACTGTAGTTCTGGATGACTCTTCTGAGAAGACTGAGTCAATGAATTAAAAATTATGGACTCTAGCCATTTAAAACTGCTGGATAATAAAAATTTTAAAAATAGCTAACATTTGTTGAGTATCTACTATTTTGAAGGACTATGCCAGGGGCTTTATGTAAAGTATGTATAATTTTCACAACAGTCCTGTGAGGGAGGTGGTGCTATTCCCATTTGGCAGATGAGAAAAGTTAGAAACAGAGATTTATAACTTGGTCAAGGTCACACAGCTAACAAATGGCACACCTAAGTTTGAACCTACATCTTGTCATTCTAAAGCCTGTGGTGCCATTTTCTTTAGAGGGCTGATTACGAACCCGTATCACTGGACCTTTTTGCCACAGAGATTTGAAAGATGTATCCAGGAAATCCATCCTGGGCACTGGAAAGCAAACCCCATTACATGTCCTGATAGGTCAATGGCACAATTGCAGTATTAAAAGCAGTATGTGTTCTGCTGGCTTGGGGGAAAAAAAAAAAATAAACTGGAGGTACGATTCCATTTGAGAAAAGGATTAAGACCTCCGAATTTTAAGAAGCTGGGGATTATGTTGTAATACAGTCTGGTTTAAAGTCTCCGCTAAAGTTCTTGAGTATTGGGTTGGGCACAGCTTGTACCAAGGTACCTCACATTGACCATAATTAGTGATGTGGGCATTGTAACCCAAGCATTCACGTTCAATGGGTAGAACACTACTCAGGTTAAAAAGCTACAGAACTCCTTTACCACACATCCTCTGGACTTAGTCATGAGAAGATAGGGTGAGGTCCACTCTGTTCTCACAAGGAATGCCAGAGATTCTGAAACAATTTACAGCAAAGCTTTCCTACTACACAACAAAGGGACAGGGCTTTGTTCATTTAATATTCCAGCAAAAACCATACATAGTATGAAAGGTGCTAACTAGTCGATGAGGGTCTCAATGGAATAGGTTGTGCAAGGGGAAAATAGGTGACAGCTTATGTCCTTTCCCAAATGGATTCATGTCAAACTCTATCAAGGCAGTATTACATTAGGACTGTGTGCTTAGCTCCGGGCTAGGCATTGTGGCAACACAAGGGAATTAAGGCCCTATTCTTTAATATGCATTTGGGGAAACAGGGATGTATACATATAAAATAAGAGGGTAATAATAGACTTGAATTGTAAGGTACAGGTTTAAATGTTTTGGAGTTCAAAGGAAGATCAATGAGGGCCAAAAATAGCTTTCTGTTGGAGGAGGTAGTTCAGTTGTGCCTCAAGAGGTTGGCTGAGTACAAAAGAGAAGGAAATGGAGAAAAAAACAGGGAAGAGTTACCTGGTTGGAAGAGACAATAATAAATATTTGGGTCCAGCTACAACTAGAGGTCTATGGTTTAATTTTATTTTGTTTATAACTTTAGCACAAGTATATAGTTCCCTACTGAAAGCATAGAGGCTAATTTCAAGCTTTTCCTTATTTTAATTATTCCTTCTGCTTAAGAGCAGCATTTTTTATTGATCTGCTTATTAAGATTTATCTGGATAGTATTTTAGGCTCTTTACCCTTTGTTTAATGCAGAATGATGTTGATGTTAACTAACGTTTCTTAATGGGGAATAACTGATCACAAATCTGAAAGGAGTGACCCCTCCTAGTGCTTTGTTTTTATATCCAGCAGATGTAGCAGGGCAGATACCTACAAAGTTTCAGAAATCAATGCAGCCTTATTTAAGCTCTGCTGAGTTGCATGTGAAGGAATATTTGTGTGTAAAAGGCAGATTTGAGGTGGCAGAGGTTCCAGAAAAGGTACAAATACTAACTATTGAATGGGAGGAAGTAAGATGTGCCAGTCTCAACTAGGTCACAAACGCAGCAAGTCTGAGAGCAATCCCAGCACTGTGCCTAAGAGCTGTGTATCAGTTTCTACTTCAAGAAACTTGATGTAGGGAAACCCTTAGAAAAATGTAGATAAAAAGGAAATGAGCACTTAGCGATATTAACAAAGGCATAAACGTGTATGAGATCTCTGTAAGTACAGGCATTGCCTCATGTTTATCTGAAATGTAAAAAGCAAACTGAATAAAGGATTGACATTAAATAGGCCAGTGTTCTAGGCATGAGTCTTATAATATAGACAGGGATAATGAAGATACTGTGGAAGTATATATATTTTTAACAATCCTTAATCCAAAAGGGCATTTTGACTTAAATTGTAGTGCCCTTGTTTCTTAGATACGTATATGGACAGGAAATTTTTTTTTTTTATACACACACACACACTTACAATAGATAGCTATTTATAAAGCACTTTAATTTCTGGCTCCTTTGCAAAGAGAATTCCTTCCATCCCACTGTTCCCCAGAAAAGTCCTTTATGTGAGGAGAGAAATTGAGTTTTCCTGACCCCATCAAGGAGTTGCATGGATAAGAGTTTATAATCTTGCATTGATTTAAGAGGGTGATTTGGAAAAGGCTTGCAAATTAGCACAAACTCAAAGGCCAAGCATGGAATAAAATAAGCTTTAAGAGAATCAGATCTGGGGAAGTGAGAGTTTTAATGAAAAATGGAAAGTGGAAAGTCATAACCCTGGTATTGCTGTTATTTCTAGCTGCTGTGGATTGAAGCCCAGTGGATGACTCACTGTTGTGACCACTGGTCAAACAGGGACAGGACAAATAAATATTTCAGAGCCAGGTCTGAAAAAGTTGTTTAGAAGCACTTTTGTGTGTGTGTGAATCCTCAGCCCTTCATGAAGGAGTTAAGTACATCTCCCTCTCTAACGGGGTAAAATAGAGATGCAGGAAGCTGAGAGGCCTCCACCAGCATGTGAAGGGATTGGGAAGAGGAAAGAAAGAAAAACACAGAATCTGGATACCACGTAATTGATTTAGCCTGTATATCTTCAATAGAAGATACTAACATAGTTTAGGCCAGGGCATTCTTTTAAAAGAATGGTTTGGCCTCCTATCTCACCCCACCTCCACTTCCAGTATCAAAGCCAATTACAAGCCCTCTGAATGTTGGTACATTCAAAAAGTAGAAATGGTAAAAACTTCATCTCTTAGCTCAAAAGTTTCTATAGAGCCCTGAGGTCTACAGACATCGATAGGGAAAAAAAAATTGATCTTTTGATGAAATATGTATGGGGTGTGAGATAAGAAAATCTACATGCATGTGATTCTTAACATAAAATGTTACTCAGATCTATTTTTGGCACATAAAAAATAAAAGGTGCAAGAATGGCTAACAATAAAGATCTCACCCCAGAAAGATCATGAGTTGCTTCTTTTATTTCTGTTATCTTTGGATGAGCAAGGGGGATTTCAAGTGATTTCAACACTGGATGAAAAGTAATCCTCCCAGCCATGGCCAGGCTCAATAAAGCATGCTGGGTAAATCTCCATGTCAGGCCATTGGGCAAAACTCCCAGAGACAGTCAGCCTAGAAAAGGTAGATTGCCCCTACACCACCAGGCCAACATCCTCTGGGTATGCCGTCCCATGATACCAGCTAGCCTGCTAATGAGGATGATTTCCTTTTACATGGTTTAGTTTCAAGTATTTGACCCCAAACAAGTAATGAAAGATGTAGAAGAACCCTGATTAGGCCATGTCTAGTCAATTTAGAGATAGAAACTAAATTGTAGAAAATCACACCATGGAAAAATCTGAGAAACTGCTGGGAGAGTCCATATTTCTATTCACATGTTCAAGGAGGTATGGAAGGGAATGATGCATTTACTTATTTACCACATCAGGTAGCACTGCACTATTAATGAATTCTCTGAGATTTATATTTGTTCTCCTTCACAGACAAGGGAAATGAGAATGAGCATTAAGTTGCCCAAATTCCCTCAGCTAATATGATGGGGCTGGAGTTTTAATTCTGGCTCCAACACTCACTCTATTCCACCTCACTGCCGTGGAACACCTGGTAATTGAGCTCGTCCTAGATTGAAATCCATTTCTTCATCTCTGTAATTCACTTTCCTCGGATAAATCCAGTACAGACTTGTGCCAAATCATGCTCGATGACAAAACCTATCTAAGCTTCCAAACCTTGGGACAAGCCCCTTTTTTCTGAGCTTCACGATGTTTACTTAGGAAATGGAAATGATGACAAATAACTAACTTCACAGACTGTTATAGTATTTACACAAGATTGAGCAATTTGGAAGTACTTGTAAATGTCATATAGACGTCACAGTGTATTTTATCTAATGTCTCAGAAAGCTTGGATTTGGATTAGACTTTTGGTTTAAGAGAGAACTCTGCAAGTATTTCAGAGAAACACCAGTTGCTTCCCAGGAGCCTTATTGTGCCTACAGACCTTTGGCCACTAGAGGACAACGCAGTCTTATTTATACACAGCCTGCAGGAAGCATCCACCTCTGGAGGCATGAGGCCCAGGCTGTTCACTGCACCCAGATGAGGACTTTCACAGTAGGAGGAGTCAGACAAGTCCTGAGGAAGCCTGACAGGCACTAGAAGGAGCCAAGGAAACATGTAAACAAACCAAGGCATCGCCCCAGGATGTGTTAAAGCTTGTACTTTGACTTAAAACCATCCCTCCTCATACCCACTGCCCTCCTTTTAATACAGGAAGGAAATCAAACTTCATTTAGTTCAATCTTCATTAAAAATATCAGCTTGAGAGAGCCAAAGAGGTTCAGTAGTCTGCCCTGGTACACACCACGGGGGACTATAGGGTATCTCAGTAGGAAGGTGTTAGAAGACCCTATTATAGGATTTGAGTTATGGTTGGGTAATTTGGAGGAGCATCTAAGGAAACGGGAATTTCTGTTAGATGCTGTCAGAAAGTGGGGGCAACTCTGGGTATTTTGTGGGTGGCAGCACAGTGACCTTGTTTTTGCCTGTATTTCGACAAACTTATGAAGTGGCCTTGTTTTGTTTCATTTTATCATGGTCTTAGAGTAACTTTGATAGGTTGGTACAGTCAATTTTTATCATTCAAGTTAGTTCTGTTCTATGAAGTCACCAGGTACACTAATTAGCGAATACTGAACCATTGCCCCAAGAAGTACGAAGAGGTTAGATTCCTGCAAGCCTCTGGTCACAACATTCCCTGAAGCAAGCAATACAGAACCTTGTTTTCATGCGTTTTTGTTTACAAACACCTTATCTTTTGCTTCCTGCTTAAATGTGCATACAATAATTCCCTAGAAAGTTGTTTCACCAGCTTTTTGGAGACTGCTCCCATTTAACTCCATCTAAAAACTGTATCATTGCCTTAAGAACAATTTAGAGCAACATATAAACAAAGCCTCTGAACAAAAATTTAAGCAAGTTAAATCATCAATTGCATTGGAGGGCTGGTAACTAGAGCCATTAAATAAGGTGTTGATTCATTAATATTGAACCAACAGCACTATAAGTCATGCCTGAAC
>JAQZBX010097448.1:0-11698 GCA_029593785.1 Cabassous unicinctus
ACAGTCCTATATTTTATCTTTTTATTTTTATTCTAGTAACATATATACAACCTAAAATTTACCCTTTAACCACATTCACATATGTCTTTCAGTGCTGTTAATTATATTTACAATGTTGTGCTACTGTCACCATCCATTTCCAAAACTTTACAATCAACCTAAATAGAAATTCTGTACAAATTAAGAAGTAACTCCATCCCCTACTCCCAACCCAACCCTTGCTAATCTGTATTCAGGATTCAAACTTTCTGAGCTTGCTTGTTCTAATTATTTCATGTGATTGAGATCATAACTGTGTGATCCTCTGTCCTTTTGTGTCTGGCTTATTTCATTCAACATGTCTTCAATGCTCGTCGATGTTATCACATGAACCAGAACTTCATTCCTTTTTAATGCTGAATAATACTTCATTGCATGTATATATATATATATATACACACACATATATATACCACATTTTATTTATCCATTTATCATTTGATGGACACTTGGCCTGCTTCCATCTTTTGGCAATTGTAAATAATGCCGCTATGAACATTGGTGTTGGCAGGAAGAGCCTAAATTGACCAGATGATGGTCTTAGCTTCCAGTTTAATAAAACCATTGCTGTGTCTCCTGGGAAAACATTTTGCCTATTTCCATCCCTTGAAACCTGGACCATTGTATTGATTTGCTTTTGCTGCTATAACAAATTGATTTGCTTTTACTGCTATAACAAATTAAAAAATATCCATTTATGCATGCTTGGAATTTCTCTGACCTCCCCTTCTACCTCATCTCTTCTGCCTTCCTCTTTGCCACCTTCTGCTCTCAAGGGTTCAGTTGATTACATTGGGACCACTCGCAATGTAATCCCTATTTAAGGGTAGCTAATTATTACGTTTAATTCCATCTGCAAATTCCCTTCACAGCAGTGCCTGGATTAGTATTTGATTGAATAACCAGGTGATGGGAATTGGGGGGGAGGGCATCTTTAAAATTGTTCCTGCCAAGACCATGAGTCCAGGACCATATACTGGCATATTAAATGCTGATTTAGAGATATATTGCATCCTGGGGGACATTACCCTAAATTGCATGGCGGTTTTGCCCAGTTGGTGAAATAAGTGAGTCCACCATTTTATCACATGGCCTCTGCCCATTTAGACAATAAGACCTCTGCCATTCTGGCATTCCCTCATCCCTACTGAATGCAGAAAACTCATTTTGTTGGCAATATTTCTCACTGTCATTCCTCACCTGCAGGGACTAGGCACTACAGTGCTCTTTAAAGATATTTCCTTTCCCGTTGTATTTACCAAAGACTTGGTGAAGGGAGTGTCTTCTGAAGATAAGGTAGAAGCTAGTGAGGGAGTCTCATGTAATACATCTACTCCAATCTCATTTCCTTGACTTTGCCAACTTTCCTTGATTTTCCAAGGAACTTGAAGCATTTGAACTTCATTCAGTATACACCAACTTGGGGTCCTCGTTTTAGATGACCTACCAAGCAAACTCTTAGAGCTTCTTCCAGCTGCTCAAACGAACATTTTGAATCCTGAACCTCTACTTAGTTCACCACACCAATAATTTCGGCCCAATCCAAGCTTATTTTCTTTCACCCTAATTCATCAATTAATATACATTCCAATGCCTATCCAACAGGTTTTTTGTTTATATAAGTTGGCTAAATCCTAAAATTCCTTTGATGTGTGTGGTACATTTTGTATGTGATCCTGGGCCATCCTTGGACTTGAATGTGTAGGTCAAAAACAAATGAGAAATTGGGGGGGGGGGTGGATTTTAAAGAGATCAGTATTCCTCTAAGGTCATTGAGTTTAGTAGAGAGGTCATTGCAGGTATTTCATATAAGAGGAGTATAATGTCTTTGAATAGAGTAAGAAGGACTACTTATATTAACAAGGGGAACTAATAGGAGGATAAGCTGGTTGTCAAGCAGAGGAGAGTAGAGACAAGTTGAACATTTCTGTGTCTGTTCATCACTGTATCTGACTACAATGACCTTCTAAAAAGAATGGCCAATGCTTCACTTCCACCTTCCAAACATGATACCAGTTCCTTGTTTGGTAACCTCTAATCTGGAGTCACACAGGGAAGGAGGTTCTAGGAAACATTGTTTCCTCCTTAATAAAATTGAAAATAGCTCAGTCCAGCACAATGCACAAATTTTAGTCTCTCAGCAATTTTCCTTCTTTACAATCCAGGTAGATTTACTTTCCTTCCTGAGAGTTTGCTGAAAGGAAAAGTAACAATCTCAATACTCCAAGGTGAAGCTAACTAAGCAAGGAAATTCAGGGAGGGGTGTTCTACTGATAAAATGATAGATGGTTTTACAGACTTTAACCTCCAATTTGTCTTTGTTTCTACAGAATTGGAACATTGCTACTAAAGAGACAGTTTGACCATGGTTTAGTAACCACCAGTCAATCTGCATTTGTAAGAAAATACTTTCTCCAGTTACTAACAAACATGGTATAGTTGGTGAGGCTACTACTCTCTGAATTGCAGACTGAGGGGGAACTCTGGGATTGGCTGTCACCGTTTACAATTATTAGTGTATTAAGTTGCCATTTAAGATGAAAATATCCAGCCAAATATACATACATAACTGGTCTTTACTTTGCCCATTTCATTGGGTTGATAATCAAGGCCATTCCCTGTTAGGAAGATGGGGAAATATGCAATTCTAAAAACTGAATGGCAAATGCCCAGCTTTTGGTGTGTACATTTTGAAAAGGCCTTTCTGACCACAACAGATGTATTTAACCCATACCTACCACAGTACTTGACACATATAAGTCAATCAATAATTCTTGTTAGATAAATGATTCTATGGATGAAAGAGGAAATCATTGTGGAAGGTTAAAGATGAACACCATAAACCTGGAGAGTATATTCCTACCCCCCCGGAATTATATCCACATTTCCCATCCCCAGATAATCATCCTGGTGAAATATAAGGACAGGAAAATAAAGTCTGGAAATACTAATGTATAGGTATTTTAAGGTGATGACTTTTATGAAAGATCTTTCTTTAAATTAAACAATATAAAGCTTGGTATGTTCTCCATCTTTTTGGATGTATATAATGTCTTCAATTTACTTTGCTTAAGTTACCTAGTAACCAATTCAGAACTTTCCTTCTTAGTAAATATACCCAGATTTCTCTTTGCCAGAAAATTTTATAGAGTCTTTATTTCCCATATGTGTTTACTATGATCTCCCTTTGTAATAACCTTCCAATTTTGACTTTATTATTTTCAAAGAGTTTATTTTTAATTTCTGAGGGAGGTGTTTTATTCCTCACCACTCTGTGGTTCAATGCTATAGCAAATATAAACCATGTAGTAGAAAAGTTAATGTATACTGGGGTATAATATTTTGGCGTGCTTTTTTCCATTCCTGCAAAGATTAAAGTACTACTGACAATGTACTCTTACCCCTTTCACCTTTATCTTTCTTCGGTATTCCCTCATTTGTCGTGGAAGGTTCTTATTTGTTCTTTAAAGCAAGACTTTTCCTGTCACAGTGCTTACTCTGAAAGAGATTGGGGTTTTCTCTGTTCATTCATCCTTGCAAGTTTCCTTTTGTATTTCCCAGTCCCCCCTTCTCTGCAGTGACTGTAGTAGAGGATGAGCTCGTCACTCTCTCCAACCAGTCCCTCACCAAAATTATTTCTGCAAGCTGCATTACAACTTTCTGGCAAGGAGGGGCTAGGAAGTCATATACCCTGCACATTCAGTCCAGAAAATTTGGTGGGTATCTTTACTATTTATGCTATTGTCATACTTTAGAGAGAGAAGACTGTGTCCAGGTCTTTGCTAGGGTCTTTTGCTGTCTGGTATAGATGCAAATTGACCTTTCCATTCTGCTTCGCTTGAGTGCAACAGTTACAAGAGGCAGTAACGCCATAGAGACCTGATTTCATTAAGTAACTGTGAGCAGGTTAAGTAAACCTGAATAATGACCACTCTGCTTCTTTAAAAATGTGATATACTTGGTCCTAAGGACTGTAAATATTTTTTCCATCATTTATTTAATAAACTCTAAAATATTTCATTATTGCAGAATACACTCTGGTCATATCTACTTCATCAATATTGGAAACCTATTTGAAAACCATTGATTCGTAAAATGGGACCTTGTTTATGATTCTGAGAGTATGTAGTGGATTTTTCACCCAATTGTTGTTTAGTATTTGAAGAAGAGTAAAATCAAACTCCTTTGACTGCAGCAACTTTCCGTTTTAGACTTACGGAATACTTCATTTTCTGATTAGTTCATTTAAATATTAATGGCAGCAATGCATATATGTTGGATTAATTCTTATCCGAGTTCTTGTTTTCTCTCTACTGCCTGCGTAGAGCTAATGCTATCTTTGGTTATTCCTCATATGTAGAATAAGAGATTTGAAACATTTAGTCATAGCTTTTGGTTCCTTATGAATAGTCATTCCTTTGTTTGTTTCTTGAGTAACACTCTTCCCTTTCCTCTGTAAAACAACTTTTTACCTCATTTCATAAATAGATGACAAAGGCATTCCAAAATAAATATATCATCAGTACTCTTTTCAGACTGTTTCCTACTATTATGATCTACTATGCACAAAAGAGAATAACTAGACTTATTCCATGCTGATGCACAAGTCACTGGTATTTGTGACAGACTAAAACAAAATATGATGTACACTGAAACCAAATATAAACATATTATTTTTCTTTCTTGTTTGAAATCCAAGTCTTCAAATCAAACAAAAGCTGAAAATGCCTTATTTCTACTACTTAATAATTCAAGCTATATAATTATTAATAAGTACAATATTGTCTGGCTAGAATAAAAATGGTCACAAAGAGCAGATAGGTCTTTTATCATAAACTGAATCACTTTAATAAAAAATTAAATAGCACATGTTAATCTCACAATAGTAATTTTTCCTTGAAAATTCATAACAAGTTCTGTTGCTTCCTAAAGGTTACCTGAGCACATCATGAAAATTCTATAGATCAGAGTGCAATGAAGTAAGAGTGAGTAATAACCACTGACTAGAGAAACTTGTAGAATAAATCTATTTAATTGCATATTTAAGATGAGCTTTGCTTCTGTGTGGGGGGAGCAGAACTGAATGCCCTATCACAAACCCAATAGCGCCAGTGTCAGTGAGCTGTGTGAGTTGTCTCTATGGGTTGTAAATTGGATCCCCTCAGTGACCAGTTAATGTTTTCTGTATTTACGGCAGTATTTCTGTTTTTCACAGCCACCAGGGCACTTTGGCAACATAAAAATTTAAAAATAATTTTTAGCAATCATACCGTGCCAATTTTTTATAGTTAAAGGAGCTCATTTAAATTGGAAAACCTGCTAGTCTGAAATTTTCATCTGAAGGATTACCACCAGCCAGAGCTACTTGTCTGATGAGGGTTTCACATGGCTTATCTAATGTGAAATCTCCATGTGGTATATAGTTTCATTAAACGGTGATCAAGAATACATTAGTTCAAAACAAGAAAAGGCAATGGAGCTTAATCCGCCAGGCATCTTGGCGCAACAACTTTAAAAGAGTTATTGAAGTGAAACAATTTGAGAATTAAAAGTCTTCCACTTATACAAGACTCCTGTCAAAAGCCTAAAAGTCAGCCTTTCATTTTTCTGTTTTCTGTTTGTGTACAAAAAAAAAAAAAAATGCCCCTGAAACAATATTGTGAATGTTGTAGAGGCAATAAAATGCATATATCAGTGAAATAACCTAATCCATTAAAAAATAGATTTATGAAGATAGAAAAATAAAGTAGCGGGTAGATAATGCAGAAATAAACAGAGGAATGAATTCTCTAGAGGAAAAATAAGAGAAACAAGTTTCTGTGTGATGTAATGAAAACTGAGATTTATATAGTTTATGTTATTAAAGTTTAAAAAACAATAGTCTAGCCCCTCCTAATTAAGATGTGATTATTAAAACAAATGTTCATATTGCAAATATACTATTTGAACAGACATTGGTATAAACTTTATGGTTTATATATGGATCTACTACAAATATTAATAATTTAACATTTTAAAGTAGAGAAGTTAACAATTATATTGAATGATTTTAGGATTACATTTTCTATATACCATGTGTAATCTATAATAGAGCAATTCCTACTTAAACAAATATTTATAAAATTAATTTTATATGTAGTATTGACATGTATAGTGAGACTGTATATACATATATATAAAAATATATTTTCACACACACACACTTGTTTGATCTGACTAACCATTTTCATCTATTAACCCTTGATGAAAAATGTATTAACTTATGTCAGGAAATCTCAACTCCCAGCATTAAACATTTGAAAGATTTCTAGTATGCTTTAGTACAAGGTATAAATAGTGATATTGTCTAAGTGTTATTTCAAATATCTTTTGAATAAAGAGTTTAAAATTTGTCGTATTGGACTACAAGTGAAAAAGACAAATTTGCCATTAGATTTTTCAAATTTAACTTTATTGAAGTATTTTTTTGAAGAGTACAATCATTTGAATTTAAAATATTGGCTTCTAGAAATATCTGCTATTAAATACTTATTTTTCTACTTGTTATTCAGCTTGGATTTAAAGATACTATAAAGTGCATACTTCCCTACATTTCTCCACCAGTGTATTTCAACCTTAATCTTGAAGGAACTGTGTCTAATGGTGTAAGGATATTTCAGGTTATGTGTTATTTAATCTGAGTTCTCTTGTGAAAAGTGATGTATTCCATGATAAAACTGAGAGTTATAAACATTTTTTAAAATCTCAAACAATATGTGTCAGCTCTTTTGCATTTTTGCTTTTTTCTTGCAAGTCACAAAGATACAAATCCCCAAATTTTGTGTCTCTTTGCACCTTTTTAAAATATAAGATTCAAAGTTTGAACCTTTTAATTGTAGAATGAGGTTCTATAATTATAATTCTGTCTCAAGATTTGGTGTGATATTTGTCACTAAAGAATATTATGGTATAGGATTTCATAAGCAGCCACTTTTTTTTTTTCTTGATACGCTATTTGCGTTTAATGTTTTCCTATTTTGTTGTTGGGTCGACTTTCAAAGAAATTAATAAAGCTCATGCAGTTGGTAGCAAGTATAGCAACACAGAATTTAGGCACTCCTTAAATTCAATCATAGTTTAGATAAAACACAGACTATATTAACGTATGGGTGCTGTTATAACCTCTATTAATATAGTTGAAAGCCGTCAAGCCCCAGTGATTCTCAGAAACATAAAAAAGTTTGTATTAAAAATCACTGAACAGTACAAAAATGGGAACAATACATATAAATTAAATTCAATGCCTAACTTTATAAAACACTTTTCTTTATAAAAGATGGCCTGGGTTTGCAATGCATTCCTTGTTGTAGTTAAAACAAGGGTTTTTAACTGGGAGTACTCAGATGCTTAGTGCTTATTGTATGCTATTTCTTCTTAGGTTAAAAGAATAAGAATTTTTACCCCAAACAATAAAGCACTTTTATTTTCATAGTTTTAGGGGGCCCTTTTAAAGGAAGTTAGTAATAGGAGTGGCAATATTTACTGTTGTCTGCATTTGAGTGGTTCACAGCTGAGCACTTCTCTTGTGTATTCAATGACAAATGGCAATCACTTTATCATTTATCTTATGACAAATAGCAGATTCAGCCACAAACTGCTGGCCGTAGCAAACTTACAGGATGAAGTTCTTTATTGTTTATGGTTTGTGGGTTGATGTATTCATGCCTTGTTTATTTGTGAAATGAACAAAAATCAGTAAGCAGGCATGAACAGAAATTTGGCCACGCAATCAATTGTACTTTTTTTTCCTGCAGTCTTCCAAGGACCTTACAAGGAAATTCGCTGAACTAGGTCTAAGCTGTAAGCTGCCTTTAGAAAAAAAAAAAAGTCATTAGAGGATGCACCAAATTGTGACATTATGCCCTTAAGCCAAAATAACATGGAATGGAGTTTCTACCTCGCATTAACCTCAGAATAAGGGTCTTAAATTTGATAGCAAGCTATTGTCATAGACAAGTGGCATTGTCCAAGAATAGAAGGGAATTACCACACTGTACTCTCAAAATTGAAGCAATAGGTTAAAGTTTTCACTTTATTTCATACAGTTAAGGGAAATTTGCAAATCAACACTCTACTTTAATGTAAATCATACCGAAATTGCATACACCAACCGTGTTATGATTACATTTACACTTAAGATTATTATTAATTTAGCTCATGTAATTACTATATAAGGAAATTTTGAAATAGGTCACATTCTGTGATATATGTTTGAGACTGGAATGCATGATTCTGAATAATAACAATAGTGCAATTTTAAAAAGTCTACCAATACAATGGACAAAAGAAAAAGTAATTTCTCATTTTAAATATACTTTTCCAAGCTATCTTCGAGAAAAGTGTTATGACTCAGTGAATTATATTTTATTATTTGCACAGCTTTAAAAATTGTTATGAGGCATTATAATGGATATAATGAAATATTCCAAAATCACTGATCTATCGATTTAGTGAAAAATCACTATTAGTCATCATGCGTTTAATAGAAAAGGATTAGTTTGGGAAATTTTTCTTCTTCCTTTTGTTTTAAGGATAAATGGAAATAAAGGAGTACCTTTTTTGTATAAGAATAGCAAAAATAAAGTACCTAATATATGATATGGAACAAAATTTTCATATCTAGACCAAAGGAGGCAAAGCAGCAAAATGAAATAATACATAAAATATTTTGTTAATTTTTAACCTCAAGAGGAAAACATGATGTTTTAGGTAAAATAAATGATGTATTCATTTAATGAAATTTTAACATAAGTTTAATTTTCAAGTCATAGTCCAAATACGTTGTATAAAAGTCATTTAGCCCATAGTCTAAAACAAAAGAGATAAATGCCTATTTTAATTTGAACAGCCTTTAAGCAGATGTCTAAATTTCCTGTAATTTGGTGTCACAAGAAACAGGTATTTGCATGTAACATATTTATTACACCTATATCCTGATAAACTGTCTACAGAAACCCCCCAAAATCTGTCCGGTTAATGTCCATGAAGTCTGTAGACCAGTGGTGTTAAAACTAATATTCTGAAAGGAAACTGAAGTTAGAGGTCCAGAAAAAGCTATTATGCAGCTCTGAGATTTGCATATGCTATCTGCTTGGCTCATCAGAGGTGAATGATAGTTTCCACTGCACTTAGTTACAAGCCAATCTAGATTCAGTTATTTGCATAAACAATTTGATAGATAAACATTGCTCTATACCTCTGTGTTGAAAACTTTTTGGGGGCAGAGACTCTTATTTAAAAAACAACAACAATTGGGGTATATTTCCTTTGTGTAGGACAGAATAGCAAAGAAGACAGAGGAGAGTGATAGACAGATGAAATTTGTCAAACAGATATAGCCAACAAGAAGACAAAGCATACCTTATAGTTATTTGAATTAAGGTCATTTAATATAATTATTTACAGAAATTACACTGAAAAAAAAATCATCAATGAACGCAGCTTCATAATTCAACCACTAACATTTAGATGAATTTTTAGGCTTTTTTTCCCTCTACATCTATATTTTTTAGAATTGCAATATTGTGTAATTAGAATTTATACATTTTTTTCACGTAAGAGTAGATAATTTTCCATGCTGCTATATATTCTTCATCACAATGAAGAACGAATGCTTTAATAGTCCATCAACTAATTTATTCTTTAAGCTTCTTTTAAATGACCAAACGTACCAGATATTATGCTGAACCTTGGACATAAATATGTTACAACTTTTCCTCTGACTTCACTGAGCTTTCAGTCTGGACAGCAAAATAGAATAAAGAAATCCAACAAGTACGGGTTGATAAGTGTGGGGATCATTGAACAGTTCAAGAAGACGAGACATCTTTATCAAAACATGCAGTCATGGAGTATTTCCCCAGAAAAGATGACTTTGATCTAAATTTTGGTCCAAATTTTAAGTATAACTAGAAACTAACCATGTAGAAACAGAGTATGATAGAAAGTTGAATAGTATTTCTCCACAGAGGAAATAGCACAATACAGAAATGCACATGGTGTATTTCTGAATAGATCATGTCACTGAAAGTGAGAGGTGTATATTGCAATAGAATTGGAGGCATAAATGACAAGAGCTGCAAATGACACTACCAACTAAGTTGAACATTATCCTGTAAGAAAAGGGAAGGTTTTAAGGTGCTAATGGGCATAGTTTTGACCCTTTATAAAGGGGTAACTTGGGAAGCAATGTGAAGTAAATTGTGGTGGGAAAATGTTTGGAGACAGAAATACAAGGTTGGAAGTTCTTATAGTAATCTAGTCTTAAAGTGAAAGAAAGATTTCAAGGGAGGCAGTGAGAATGGGATATGTACATGGGGAAAGAGAAATTTTGGAGGAAAAACCCATGGGACCTGGTGAAATCTTTGTCACTAATTGAATGTAGGCTCCTAGTGGAGAAGAGGACTTCAGAATAAATCTCAGCTTTTTAGCTTGTGAAACTGAGTAGCTGCAGTGTCTATTAACTCTTGAAAAAAGAAAGAAGAGGAGCAAATATGAAGGAGAGGGAACCATGAGCTTAAATTAAAAAATATTGAGATTTAGTTGCCTGTGCCAGCCAAATGGAGATGTAAGATGTTGATATACAGGGCAGGATCCTAGCAGCAAGGATTTTGCTAGGGTTTTGGAAAGCATTTGTGTATGGTTTTGAAGAATTGAAGGGAATGTGCAGTGAGAGGTGAGAGCAGATGGCTAAGGCTATAGAGCAATATGGAGAGCACTGATATTTCATGAAGGGTCTCAGAAGACCATATGATAAGGCGTGGCCAAAGAGATAAGAGGGAAAATAAGAATCAAATAATATAAAGTCCAGAGTGCCAAAAATGGTTTCAACAAAAAAGAAGTTGTCAAACAACAAATAGTAGATCACAGCCATTTTTGTAAGGTCAGTGGAGTGGCGGAGACAGAAACCAGATTTCAATTGCCTTAAGAGTAACTAGAAAGTGAGAAAATAGAAAAATTCAGTATAAACTACTCTTTCAAAAGCTGAGTATATTAGAATGTGGCAAATTAGTTAGTAGATAGAAATGGACCTAGGGTAAAGGGAAGATTTGTTTTTTTTCAGTGGAGGCATTTGAGCATGCTCTTTTCTTATGATGAAAAACTAATAGAGGAGGAAATGCCAAAGTTTGCTAAAGGAGCATGTTACAAGGGGATGTTTGACAAAGCAAAGTCTCCTAGTGTGTGGAATGGAATTCGAACACCGAGAGAATTGGTGGAATCACTAGCCTTGGATAGAAGGAACGTCTTCCATGAGAGAGAATGTGAATGTGGGAGCAGATACGTTTTAAAAATGGGATGAGTTTGTAAATTAAAATAAAATGAAAATATGTAGAGTGAAGCCAGAGATTTCATGGAGAGGTTTAATGATGGAAAAGTTGAAGAAGAGATGTGGCTTGCTAAGAACACAGAGGAAGATTGAGGAAACACATTTGGCTGTAGACCATGACTTTTCTTATAGAACTTAGCAGCTCAAATTTCAAAGAAAATTCTCTTATGATTATTTTAACTCATAACTGGAATTTTGTAGGTTGTATGAGGCCTAAACACAAATGAGAGGAAAGAAGTGTATTGATGACAGAAAGTAAGTAATTGAAATGATATCTTTGGTATCTAAGGAAGA
>JAQZBX010097449.1:0-11708 GCA_029593785.1 Cabassous unicinctus
TCTTTTTATTGTTAGACTGTATGATCTCTTTATATAACATGGATAACAAATCTATATCTGATATATAGTTTCCAAATATTTTTTTTCTCATTGAGTAGGCTGCTTTTCACTTTCTTGAAAAAGTTTTTTGAAGCACAGGAGTGTTTAAGTTTTTAGGAGGTTCCATTTATCTATTTTTTCTTTTGTTGCTCATGCTTTCTTGTAAGAGTTAAGAAACCTCCACCTACCACAACACCTTGAAGAGGTTTCTCTATATTTTCTTCTAGCATTTTTATGGTTGTAGCTTTTATGTATAAGTTTTGGATGCATTTCTGTTAATTTTTGTACAGGGTGTGAGATAGGGGTCCTCCTTCTTTCTTTAAATATGGATATCCAGTTCTCTCAGCAACATCTAATGAATAGACTGTTCTGGCCCACCTGGGTGTGCTTGACAGCCTTGTGAAAAATCATTTTGCCATAAATTTGAGAATCTATTTATGAACAGATTGGTAAACGTATCTATCTTTATGCTAATACCATACTGTTTTAGCACTGTAGTTAAGTAATATGCTTCGAAGTCAGGAAATGAGAGTCCTCCAAATCTGTTTTCCTTTTTAAAGATATTTTTGGCTATTCAGGACCTATTAACCTTCCAAATAAATTCAATAATTTCCATTTCCAATTCTGTAAAAAAAGGTATAGGAAGTTTTATTGGGATTGTCTTGAATCTGTAGATAAATTTGGGTAGAATTGACATGTTAATGATATTTGTCTTCCAATCCAAGAACATGGAATGTCCTTACATTTATTGAGGTCTTCTTTGGTTTCTTTTAGTAATGTTTTGTAGTTTTCCAATACAAGCCCTTTATATCCTTAGTTAAGTTTATCCCTAAATATTTGATCATCTTATACTCTATTGTAAGTGAAATTTTTTCTTGACTTCTTCCTCAGATTGCTGATGTGTCATATATAGAAATACTAATGACTTTTTTTTTTAAGTTTATATGGTGCTCTTTATTTTCACAGCCCTCTGTTTTTTTTTAAACATATGAGTTTCTTTTATGCAAATCAATTTTATTGATACATATTAATAAATCATAAACCCATCCATAGTGTACAATCTATGGTATTTGGTATAATCACATAGCTGTGCATTCATCATTTCTTTATTTTATTTTTTTATTCCATTATTTTATTTTATTTTATTTTATTTATTCCAGTAGTACTACTACTACTACTACTACTACTACTACAACAACAACTACTACTACTACTACTACTACTATTACTAATAAATTCAACCAAACAAACAACACAACTCACCACCTCCTAATCTCTCTATGCATGCTCTGCTGTACACAGCTGCTATTCTCTTTCCTTCCATCTAGTTTATTTATATTTATATTTTGTAAAAGTAATCATTTATGCAATTTCACAGATATTTTTATTTTACATAGGATTTCACTATGTTATACAGTCCCATGTTATATATTTTTTAACTTTCCTTCTAGTAATATAAATGTCCTTAGGTTTTCCCTTTCAACCACTGTCATACCCACATACTGTGATAGTTGTGCTAGACACAAACACTATGGTGTGCATTCACCATTTCCATTCATTTCCAAATATTTACAAACAATCTTTTAAACCAGTTCTGCACAGAATAACCATCTTCTTTCCATTCTATACTCTCATTCTATTTTCGGGGGACTTGTATTCTAATTACTAATTCCATGAATTTACATAACATATATCATTCATAACAGTGCAATCATACAGTATTTGTCCTTTTGTTTCTGGCTTGCTACACCCTACATAATGATAACAGATTGCTCAAGAGTTGTATATAAAAATGCTAATGATTATTGCATGTTAATCTTTTATCCTGCCATCTTGCTGAGCTTGTCTATTAATTCTAGTAACATTGTTGTGGTTTTTTGGTGTTTATCCAAAGATGAAAATCTTGTATTGAAATCTCCAACTATTATTGTAGAGACATCTAATTCTCTCTTTAGTTTTGTGTTTGACTCATGTATTTGGGGCACAGAGATTAGGTGCATAAATATTTATTGTTGTTATTTCTTCGTGATTATTTGTTCATTTTATTAATATAATGCCCTATTTCATCTCTTACTGCAGTTTTTTTTTAAATGTAAAGTACATTTTGTCTGATATTAGTATCAATACACCAGCTCTTTTTTGATTACTATTTACATAGAATATCTTTTTCCAAACTTTTACTTTCAGTCTATTTGTCTCCTTGTGTGTAAGGTGAGTCTCTTGTAGATAACTTATAGATGACAGGTTTTTTAAATCCTTTCTGGCAGTCCTTATCTTTTGATTGGGTTTTCAATCCATTAATATTTAACATTATTAATGTAAAGGCATTATTTAGTTCATCCATTATATCTTTTGACTTTCTATTTATCTATCTTACTATTATTTATCTTTTTACCCTCATTGATATCATTTTTAATAATTTTCATTTCTATATTCTTTTCCAGGCCTCTATCTCCTGTCTTTTCCTTTCAGATTGCAGCATTCCCTTTAGTATCTCCTGTTAATCTGCTTTCTTGGTGACATACTCTTTTAGTTTTTGTTTATCTGTGAAAACTTTACTCTTACCCTCAGTTTTTAAAGACAGTTTTGCTGGATAAAGTATTCTTGGCTGGCTGTTTTTCTCTTTCAGAACCTTTAATATATCAACACTGATTTCTCACCTCTATGATTTCTGATATGAAATTGGCTCTTAGACTTATTGATTATCCCTTTTATGTGATGAATTGATTTTATCTTGCTATTTTCAGAATTCTCCCTTTATTTCTGACATTTGACATTCTGAATAATGTCTCAGTGTAGGTTTATTTGGATTTACTCTGTTTGGGATATATTGTCCTTCATGGATATTGATATTTATGTTTTTCATAAGGTTTGGGTCATTTTTGGACATTTCATTGAATATATTTTCTGCCCCTTTTCCAATCTTTTTTTCCTTCTGAGACAAATATACCACGTATGTTTGTGTGTTTCCTGTTTTCATTCAATTCCTGAGACCCTCTTCCATTTTTCCAGTCTTTTCTCTTTTTATTCTCCTGCTTTTCCAAATTCAGATATTCTTTCTTCTAACTCAATAATCCTGTCCTATACCAATTCAAATATGCTAGTATATGTGTCCAATGTTTTTTTATTTCTTCTATTGTGTCTTTCATTCCTATAAGATCTGTTACTTTTCTTTGCAATCTTCTAAATTCTTCTTTGTTTTCAATAAGTGGCTTCTTAATACCCTTAATCTTTTTTAACTATCTCATTGAATTTATTAAGGAAGAAATCCACCAGGTGACCAAGGGCATGTCCCACTACCTGTGTGTTCTTTAGCTGGAGGAGTTTTGGTGCAGACAGGTATTAGGACCAACAGTCAACCAGCTCATTGGGAGAGAAGAGTAGGGAGAGAAGAGAGATAGGATAGATGGGCCAAATCTGAGCCAGTTCCTGAGAAAAGGAAAGAAGTCAGCTTGTGCAAAAGTGGTTTCAGCAAGACTGATGGGGGAAACTGATCAAGTGGTCTGTCACAAACACCCACCCTGGGAGAGAGTAACTGGATCATTGAGGGGGTGAGCTGTTAAGTGCCTGATTGATAGGTGAACCCACAGAGACAGAAAGCAAGCCATCTGATGTCAAACCATACTGAAGGAAAAGGTGACAAGAACCCAGGAAGCTCCCTGGGGATAGGGAAGTGGTGGGGGGCAAACAGCCTTGCACCAGGGAATTTAGGTTGGAGTTTTTAAAATTATTATTTTATAATTTTTTTTTATTATTTTTTCTTTATTCTTTATTTTATTCTCTACTCCCAGGTACCTTAGCTGAATAGGGCAGTCTGCAAGGTGATTGGTTATTAAGCACTCGCAGCATAAGATGGATGCTAGTGGCCTGAGAGGATGCATGATTTTCCTGTTCTTTTCTTTGTTTCTTTTTACTTTTTTCTCCTTATTTCCTTTATTTCATTTATTTCTCAAATTTTCCCTCTTCTGTTACATTTTTACTTTTCAACTTCCGTTTTTTGCTCTTCATTTTCTTTCTTCTTTTCTCAGCTTCCCAGACTTTTATTTTATTTTATTATTTCCCATTTCTTTCCTTTTTATTCAACCATTTTTATTCTTAATCCTTTTATTCTTTATGAATTTTCACTTTTGTTATTTTTTTCCTGGCTCTTTTATGGTTCCTTTTCCAACCAGTTTTAAATATTACTTTTTCTTTTCTTCTTTATTTCTTTTTAATGGTTTTAATATTGAGGTGGGGCACAGACAAGAACAAGGATATAAAACAAGTGGAACCAAATGTCAAAGAAGCCCATTAACAGAAGACAAAATGAAATAAAACCTGAGAGTAGAAAGAGTAACTAACCTACTGAATAATCCCATTAAGGTAAAGAGATGCCTAAACACCAGCAAAGCATTTCAAGTCACATTAAGAAACAGGAAGACATGACCCAGTCTTTGGAACAGGCTAAAAAGCAGTGGGAAATACAGAATGTGGAAAAACTAATCAAAGATGTCTAAACATATACCATGAATCAAATTACTGAAGTGAAGGAAGAGAAAAAGGATATTAAGAAGATACTTAGGGAAAATAAACAGAAGTTGTAAGCATACGAAGCATATCTGAGGCTGATGAAAGGTACAATACAAGAAATTAAAATATGCAGGAAGCACGTAACAGCAGATTTGAACAGGCAGAGGAAAGAAGAAGTGATGTCAAAAATAGAACTGGTCCATGCTCAGTGGCAATGCTCCAGGATGTGGTTATCAATTGCTATGAATGTGCCACACTAATGAAGGATGTTGTTTATGTAGGAGGGTGTGGGAGGTGTGGGGAGTGGGGTGTAATCAAGTATCTTTTTAAAAAAATAAAAATTTATTTATACTGACAAAAAAATAAAGATACTTAGATTAAATCTTACAAAAAAATATAGGGATTCCCATATGCCCCACATCCCACACCTCCCACAACCTCCCACAACCTCCCACATAAACATCCTTCACTAATGTGGCACATCACCTGCAATGGATAAACACATCCTGGGGCTTTGCCATTAAGCATGGGCCATAGTTCACCTTATAGACCACACTCTCTCCCCCAGAGTTCTGCATGTTATATGATGATATAAAATGGCCTATATCTGTCATTGCAATGTCACACAGGATAATTTCAAAGTCCCAAAAAAGATCCTGTTTTAAAATTGCTTTTCCCTCTCCCTGCCCCCCAGAGTGTCCAGTGGCCACTGGCTCCACATTAATGTCATAATTTCTTCCATTGCTTGAATCACAATATGTCTACAACAGAATACCAGTAATTCAACTCTAGTCCAAAGCTCTTCCCCCAATCCTGAGGAGTTGGGATGGTGATGTCCACTTCACCTTCAGTTGAGAGGGGGCTTATATCCCATGTATAAGATGAATGGGATTATCCTGTCTGCAGCTGCAGACTCTCTCCATTCACTGGGATGGACGTTGTCCATCATCATCTCTCCGCCAGGTGTCCTGGGTGAATCAATTCAGCTGTAGAGTAGGAGTTGAAGCTCCACCGAGATTCCGGGCCCAGTTGGCACATGGACAGCCCAAAGACTCCAGTCTCTGGATGTGTATCTACAAACTCCAGCACCAAGTATAGGTTTGAATAGAAGGGAGTGATGAACCATGTGCAGGGAAGACATATTTGAGTCCAAATCTGTCACTTTCAGGATCACAGATTCTGAAGAAGGGCCTACTGATAACTCACCAAACTCCAGAGCTATCTGCCCAGATATTGGACCTGGGTGTCTCCAGAGCCCTCAGGATCCCCTGTATTTGGAGTGATATCCAATTTAGAAGCCTATGAGGTCTTACTGAGATGTGCATAAGCATTACTTCTGGGATGACCTCCCAACTGACTTTGAAGTCTCTTAACCATATGATCTCTTTTGTTTTTACCTTTTCCCACTTTTATTAGAGGTCTTTTTCCAGTCGTATTGCCAGTTGACACTTAGTAATCCCTCGGTGCCAGGGAGGCTCATCTCTGGGAGTCTTTAAAAAATAAAAAGATATATTTATGAAAATAGGCCTTCTGAATATGCACAGAAAGTAGAATAGATAGATAAAAAGATAGAAAAAAAAGCAGGGACTCGGGAAATTGACAACATGAAATGCACAAAATTTTTAGTAAGAGTAACTGAAAGTATCTTTAAAAAAGTAGAAAAAGAAAATATGACATATATAATCCTAAAGAAAAAATGGCTGATGTAGGTACTGCCATGAGAGCAATCACATTGAATGCATATGAATGAAATTCTCCAATTAACTCAGAGTGGTAGAATGTATAAGGAAATAATGTCTCATCTCTATGTTGTCTAAAAGAAACTCTCCCTAGATGCATGGAGGCAAGGATACTGAAAGTTTAAGGTTGCAAAATGACTTTACATGCATGAAATAAACATAAAATGGCATGAGTAGCTATACTAATATAAAAAAATATATAGACCTAGTGCAAAATTATTATAAGAGACAAAGAAGAACACTATATATTAATGGAAGGCATAATCTATCAAGAAGAAATAACAATCATAAATATTTATGTACTCAAGTACACAAGTTTGCTCCAAGATACATAAGGCACACAATGGAAAAACTAAGGGGAGAAATAAATGTCTCTAAAATCATAGTAGGTGTCTTTAATATACCATTATCAACATTAGAAAAAACATCAACAGAGACTCAATAAAGAAACAGAGACCTTGCATAATATATTAAAGGAATAAGAACTATTTGAAATATAGAGAAAATTACACCCAAATACAGCAGGATATACATAGTTCTCCAGAACACATGGATCATTCTCTATGTTAGGCCACATGCCAGGTGACAGAACATGTATCAATGAATTTAGAAAGATTGAAATTATACAAAGTAATATCACTGCCCAAAATGGAATGAAGCTGGAAATTAATGAGGGGGAAAGAGATGGAATAGGCACCAGGATACGGAGGTTAAACAAAAAACTCTTAAACAATCAGTGGGTCAAAGAAGAAATTGAAAAAAAAAAAAAAAACCCAAGAACTATAACTACCTCAAAACATACGAAAATGAGAACACTATATATGAGAACGTATGGGATGCACCAAAATCAGTGATGAGAGGGAAATTTATAGACATAAATGCATATATTAAAGCAGAAGAAAGAGCTAAAATTAAAGATCTAACTGCACACCTGAAGGGACTAGAAAAAGCGCAACAAATTAATCCCAAAGCAAGCAGTTAGCAGGAAATAAAAAAAAGATTGGAACCAAACTAAATGAAATTGAGAACAACAAAAACAACAGAAAAAAACTAGAAACAATGACCAAACCCAAAAGCTGGTTCTTTGAGAAGATTCATAAAATTCACAAACCCTTAGGTCGAGTAATAAAGAAAAAAAAGAGAGAAGATGCATAGAAATAAAATCAGAAATGAGAGAGGAGATATCACCATTAATCCCATTGAAATAAAGAGTATCTTAAGAGGATGTTCTTGTATGCCAAGAAGATGGATAATTCAGATGAAATGAACAAATTTCTAGAAACACACAAGCAACCTACATTGATAACAGAAGAAAAAGGAGAATTCAACAGTCCAGTGACACTTAACAAGATAAGATTAGTCATCCAATCCTCCCAACCAAGAAAAGCCCAGGACCAGATAGCTTGATGGGTGAACTCTACCAATAATTTCAGAAAGAACTAACACCAACTCTGCTTAAAGTCTTCTAAAAAGTAGAATTAGAGGGAACATTACTCAAGTCATTCAATGATGCAAACATCAACCTAATACCAAAACCGCAAGTAAACTACAAACCAATCTCTTTAATGGGCTTAGATGCTAAAATACTCAGCAAAAAATTGCTAATCATATTCAAACACACAGGGAATGAATTATTCACCATGATCAAGCAGGTTTATTGCCAAGAATGCAAGGAAGGTACAACATTAGAAATTCAATCAATGCAATGTACATTAACATAAAAAGGGGGGAAAAGCTCATTATCATCACTACTGACACACAAAAAAGCATTTGACAAAATAAAGCCTCCTTTCTTTATAAAAACACTTCAAATGATAGGAATAAAAGGAAACTTCCTCAACATTACTGGAAGACTAAATACCATTAAGGTGTCTCTCTTACCAAAATTGATTTGCAGATTTAATATTCTCAATAAAACTTATAGCAGCATCTTTTACTGAACTGAAAAAACTAATTATGAAATTAATTTGGAAGGACAAGGGGCCCCAAAGAGCCAAAAGCATTTTGAAAAGAGAAAGAAAATTGAAACAATGATGCTACCTGACCTTAAAGCATAATACAAAGCTACAATTTCCAAACTGCATGGTATTTGCACAAGGAGAGACATAGTGACCAATGGAACTGAATTGAGAGTTCAGATATAAATCCAAAAGTATAGTCAAGTGATATTTGAAAATTCCATAAAGCCCTTAACTGGGACAGACTAGCCTCTTCAATAAGTGGTACTGGGAGAACTGAATATCCATATGCAAAAGAATGAAAGAAAACCACCATCTCATGCCCTATACAAAAATTAACTCGAGATGACACAAAGACCTAAATAAAAAAGCCCAGACCATAAAACTCCTAGAAGAAAATGTAGGGAAGCCTCTATTAGATCTTGTAGTAGGAAAGAGTTTCATAAAGTTTAAACGCAAGTGTAAGCACCAAAAGAAAAAAAAGTAGATAAATGGGACCTCCACAGAATTATAAACTATTTTGCTTCAAAGAAGTTTGTCAAGAAACGGAAAAGAAAGCTTAATCAATGGAAGAAAATATTTGGGAATCACTTATGTTATCAGGGTCTAATATCCATCACATATAAAGAAATACTACAGCTTGAAAATAAAAAGACAAACAACCCATTTAAAAATGGGTAAGAGATTTGAATAGACACTTTTCCAAAGAAGAAATAAAAATGGATTTTAAAAAAAGCGCTTGAAAAGATGCTCAAAATCACTAGCAATTAGGGAATGCAAATGGCTATTAAAAAACAGGACTACAAGTGCTGGAGAGGATGTGGAAGATAGGGAACACTCATCCATTGCTGGTGGGAACGTTAGAATGGTGAAGCCACTGTGGAGGATTTTGGCAGTTCCTCGGGAAGCTAACTACAAAATTGCCACATGATCTAATAATCCCACTACTAGGTATATACACAGAAGAATTGAAAACAGGAACACAAATAGAAATATGCTCACCAATTTTCATAACAGCATTATTCACTATTGCCAAAAGTTAGAAGCAACACAAGTGTTCATCAACAGATAAATGGATAAGCAAAATGTGATATATACATACAAAAGTATATTACTTACCTATAAGAAGTAATGAAGTACTGACAGATGCAACAATATGGATGAATCCTGAAAAATTTATGTTGATTGAAGTAAGGCAGTCACTAACGGACAAATATTACACGATAGCACTGATATTACCTTAGCATATTGTACAGACTCAGAGAGATAGAAACTTGAAGGTATGTTAATTGAAGATAGAAAGTTTGAACAGAGTGGTGAGCCAATGTTCAGTCTGGGCAGAAACTCTCATAAGGTGGAAGGTGGTGGCTTGGCAATGGTGGAGTGATGGCTGTGCAGGGATGTGAGTGGGGGAGATAATGCTCAGAGTGTGAGGGTGAGCCAGGTTGGGGATGTGGGTTGGACTATTCATGGAACTGAGTGGAGGGAGGGCTGGAGGAAGGAACAAGTGAACTCTGGTGAGGTAGGGGAGTGTGATTGAGAATACATTTGTGGGAGTGTTTTTTGGCAAACATGACAGGTGAGGGTCACAGATGCAGTGTGTCGGTGGTGGGGGAATATATGGGAAAGGGTGTATATATGGTGTGCTTTTATGGAATATGAGTGCGTACATTTTGTCATAGGATATTATCTCAGATGGTGGAGACCCACACAATAAACATCAAAATATTTAAGTCCCAAATTAGGGAATCATGCTACGTTCTGAAATAGAGGGAAAAGAACCTCTCCAGTACATAAGCAGGGCCTAATAAAAGGAAACGGACCAATATATCAAGCCCTCAATATTGATGCATGTAAATAGAAACCTTATTCTTGAAAATTTGAATCATAGTGTTTGCCATTCATTCCAAAGGGAGGGGGAGGGAAGAAAATATGGAACATAGGACATATTTAGGGCATTGGAAATGTTCTGTGTCATTTTGCAATGATAGATATAGGCCATTATACATTTTGTTAAAACCTATAAAATTGTACAGTGCAAAACATAAACCATAATGTGAACTATTGATCATAGCTGGTAGCAATGCTTCAGTATTTGTTCATCGCTTGTAACAAATACAACATACTTATGTATGATGTTATTAATTAGGGAAATGTGAGGGGAAACAGGTGGGGTATATGGGAATCCCTTATATTTAAAAAAATATTGAAGTATATCATTTATAAATGAACATATATAAACAATAAGTGTATGGTAAAATTTGTCACCTTACAAAACAATCATGCCTAACATCACACAGGAGCCGCATACACCAACCCACCACTAACATGCATTGTTGTGAGACATTTATTACAAATTATGAAAGAATATTGTCAAAATCTTAATACTAACAATAGTTCATATATTAAATTTGGTGTATTTTCCCGGAAAATTCCCAATTATTATTTTTAAAATATATTTTTATTACAGAAGTTGTTGACTTACAAAACAATCATGCACATGGGTAGAATTCACCTACAGCACAAATAAGTGAAATTGAGTGAAAAAACAAACAAAAAAACACACACAATAGAATAAACAAAACCAAAAGTTGGTTCATCAAGAAGATTAACAAAATTGACAAACCCTTAGCTAGACTGACAAAGAAAAAAAAGATTAGATGCAAATAAAAATAAAGTAAAAATATGAAAACATTCCTACTGACCCCAGAGAAATAAAAGAAATCATAAGAGGATACTATGAACAACTGTATGCCAAAAAGCTAGGAATCCACTCTACTTTTTACGTAACTTTTCTACAATCTAAATCTCCTATAAAAATGTTAATAGAAGGAACAGAAAACTCAGGGACTAAATCTTAAAGTTAACACTTTTAAATACTAAATTGTGCAGTGTGGAACAAAAAGATTATAAGACAAAGATTTGAGAAAATTTAAAGTTTATTTAAAATTTTATTTAAAGTTATTGCAAGATCATGCAGAACAATGCCCTAAAAATGCCTTATGTCCCTTCTATTTTATTCTTCCCTCCTGCTCTCCTTGGAAGCCATGGTAACCTCTAAGTTTTTTGAAAAATAAGGTTTATATGTAAAATATAATGTTAACCATTGACTATGCTTAGTAGCAATGCTTCAATATTTTTACATCAATTGTAAGAAAGGTTCCATCCACTCCACACGTAAAATGTTATTAATAGGGGAAAATAGAAGAGGGGAAGGGCATTGGTTATATGATATTCTGCTATATTTTCTATGTGATTTTTCTGTAACCTAAAGCTACTTTGAAGATAAAGTGAAAACAGTAAGTTGCTGGGGTAACAAATGGAGGAAATTGTCACTGCACATAAAAGTTAACAGATCTTACAGTGATGAAAGACACAATGAAAAAAATTTCTATTTCAATTCTTTTATTATTCCATTTTTATTTTTGCATTTCATTTGTTATTTTATAAATTATTATTATTA
>JAQZBX010097450.1:0-11681 GCA_029593785.1 Cabassous unicinctus
GTCTTTGATCCATTTTGAGTTAATTTTTGTGTATGGTTCAAGGTATGGATCCAAGTTTGTTGTTGTTGTTGTTGTTTTCTTATGGCTATCCGGTTGTTCCAGCACATTTGTTGAAAAGTCTATCCTTTATCCTCTTTACTGCCTTTGTTGAAAATCAAGTTGTCCATATATATATGGATTTATTTTTGGACTCTATTCTGTTCCATTGATCTATTGTCTATCTTATGCCAACATCATGTTGTTTGATTACTGTATCTTTATAACAAGTCTTGAAAACAGGTAGTTTTAACCTTCCAACTTTATTCTTCTTTGAGATTCTCTAGGTCTTTTGCATTTCCATATGAATTTTCTAATCAACTTGCCAATTTCTACAAAAAAAGCATACTGGGATTTTGATTGGGATTGCACTGAATCTATAGATCAATTTGGGGAGAATTGACATCTTAATAAAGCTGTCTTCTGACCCATGAACAGGGTATACCTCTCCATTTATTTAGGTCTTCTTTAATTTCTCTTAGCAATATTTTGTAGTTTTCAGAATACATATCTTTCATATCTTTTTTTTAAATGATTTATATATTTATCCCCACCCCACCCCCTCGTTGTTTTGCTCTCTGTGTGTTCTTCTGTGTCTGCTTGTCTTCTCTTTAGGCAGCACTGGGAACCGATCCTGGGACCTTCTGGAGTGGGAGAGAGGCACCCAGTCTCTTGCGTCACCTCAGCTCCCTGGTCTGTTGCATCTCTTATTGTTTCTCCTCTGTATCTCTTTTTGTGTGTCATCTTGCTGCACCAGCACTCCACGTGGGCCAGCATTCCACGCAGGGAAGCACACTATGTGGGCCAGCTCGCTGTGCGGACCAGCTTGCCTTTCAGCAGGAGGCCCCAAGAATCAAACTCTGGACCTCCTATATAGCAGATGGGAGTCCAATTGCTTGAGCATATCTGTTTTCCTCTTTCATATCTTTTGTCAGATTTATTTCTAAGTATTTCATATTTTTGAAGCTATTGTAAATGATAATTTTAAAATTTTAACTTCTTATTATTTCTTGCTCGTATATAGAAATGCCATGAATCCTGTATATTGAACTTGTATCTTGCATCCTTATTAAACTTAACCTCACTTATTAGTTCTAGTAGGTGTTTTGTAGATTCATTGAATTTTTCATATTTTGCTTTAAAATATATAATGAATTAGAGATAAATTTGTTGGATTCAGTGACACTTGACCAGAAGTATGTATTGAGTTATTAAACTCGTTCCTCTAAGTGAGATAAAGAAGTTGAGCCAATAGTAATTGGATTCCTGCTGATCTAATTGGCACTTAGGAGTAAATAAGGCAAAACAAGATGGGCCTCTGATTCAGATATGAGAACTCTGGGAGAGAGAAACCTAGAGCAGAGAGTCTGTGAAGTCAAGTCATGAAAGGCCTAAACCTGGAACTCACCCCTGGGCTGCTCTGGTTTCCATTATACATCCTGCTCCAACAGCAGCCTTCCTCTCTAGCTCTTCCGAGAAGGGATCTCAGGAGGTATTCCGTGGCTGGGCTGTGACCTAGAAAGACTCAGAGTCACCCACAGAGCGCCAGCCACAGCCAGCTGTAACCGGCCCTAGGTCCACGAGAGGTGTTTTGTTTTGTTGCCTGGAACCTAAGGTAGAAGAATAGGGATTAGGCAACAGGCAATTTCTATGGCTTCATTTTAGATCATTCAGCAAAAAAATCTCCCTCCCTTCCTTCTGCAGTTTAAGTGTTCAATGTGTATCAGTGGCCTCTATGTTTATTTCATGCTGGAGTACACCAAAGCCCTGCCTGCCCCAACTTGGTCATATTTGGTTCACTGCAGACTGGGTGAGATACAAGTTACTCTTTACCTCCTGGACACTGGAGTTCATCCTTTTCCATACCTGCCTGATTCACCTCACAAAGCTGCTATAAAGATCAAAGGAGATTATGGTGTGGAAGTGTTTTATTTACCATTTTCTAAGTAGCAATAAGGGATGTTTATTATTATATAACAAATACTTATTGAACATCTACTGTATTTTATGTACTCTAGGGATAGAGAGAGAACTAATCTGGTCTCTGCTCTTATGGCCCTTTAAGTTGAGTAGGAAAGACAACTATTGAGCAAGTAAGTACACAAAAGATTATATGAATACAATTGTGATGGGTTATGGAAAGTATGAGTGCTGTGAGAATGTAAAATGTAACTTGGTTTGAGCATCTCAGGAAAAGCCTCTATGAGAAAATGAAATTTAAACTGAGACCTGAAGGATGAATAAAAATTGCCCAGGTGAAAGGTATAAGGAAGAATAGTTCAGTACAGGGTACCATATGTGTGAAGACAATGCAGAAAGATAGATGTTGGAGTATTTGAGAAGTAAAGAAACCCTGGGGAGTCAGGAAGATGAGGTTAAGGAAGTGGATAAGGATAAGTTCCTATAGCATCTAGAGACCACACCAAGGCTTTTGGACTTTTCCCTAAGTGCAGTAAATGGGAATTTATATCAGTTAAGGTCAAGCCAGGAAAACAGGAACCTCTCTATATATTTCAAATGAAGGAATTTAATACAGGAATTGGTTACACATGTACTGGAGAGCTGGGTGAGCAATAAGTGTCCAGTAAGAGAACCCAAGCTTAGTACTGCAGGATGCAGTTACCACTTGCTGGACTGATGGTATTATTAGAACCCAGGAGTGCTCAAGTGGACCTTTTGATGGGTGGAGGGACCATGGATGAGGGGACCTGGAGTCAAAGCTCAGATCACCAAAGGATAGACATAGTCATTTCCAAATTTGCTGTCAGAAACTTGAAAGGGAGGGAGGGAGAGAGAGAAATGGCTTTTTCCTTTTCCTTTCCTGCCAATACTTCCTATTAGTAGAAACGAATAGGAATGCAGCTGACAAGGGTGGAAAATGTAGCTTACTCTAACCACAACATTATGGAGCAGAGAATAAAATGGTGCTGTGGGACTGAGAGGCAATAGCAGTGTAGGAGTCAGTAAAAGGTTTAGAGGAGGAGAGGGTAAGAATACCTGAACTGCAGAAGGATTTCTGTCATATTAGTGGCAACTTCCCTCCTAGGACTCACAAAGTCATCTTCCTTTATGGGTAGTATTATCCCCAGTTACTTAACTTAATACCTGTTGAGCTTACATTCTCTTTTTTTCCCCCCAGTGGGTACATATGAGTTATTCAGGAGCATCTGTTAATAGATACCATTCCTTAAACACCTGCTATGTTGCAGCACATTACAATGTCTCATTTAATCCTTACGACAAGCCTACAGTCGGGGTCCTGCTGCTGTCTCCTTTTTTGTAGTAGAGGTGATGAGGCTGAGGGAGATAGTGCTGAGGTTTGAACTGGGTTTTCTGCCTCAATGTTTGTGCCCCTAGCATTAAAGCACAGTCTTCAGCCTACAGTTCTGGGAGAGAGCTCCTCACTGTGAACCTCCAAATGTGATTTAATTAGCTGATGTCCAATTTCTTCTTAATTGTGGGAAGATACCAAGTGGGAATTCTGCGTTAGTTGAGTTGGAGATGCAGCACCCAGAATCCTTAGTGTCTTGAATTTTTTTTACTAATGAAACTTAAGATTTATGATCAAGGAAGGTTTTTTACTACAGGTAAATGTTCTCACTTTTACCTGTAAATCATATAGTTCTCTTCATAGCAGAAAATAATAATAGTTTGAAGATGCCACAGTGACTTAAAGGGAAAAGAATTCTTCTGGAGGGAGGGCTGAAATTCCTTATTAGTACTTACTTATCTGACCCTTTTTTGAGGTTAGTAGAAATACAAAAACTGAAGTGTTTGGAAATTGTTTAAACCTGAAGAAAACCCATGAAATAGCATTATACTCTATTTACAGTTCAATTCAGAGACAGAAACCCATGCACACATTAGTAAGGGAATGCTGTTTTAAAATATAACATGGACTGTTCTGTAGAAGTAGGCCAATTGGTTGGTGCTGATTATAAGGTTTCAGAAGCTTAAGTGCAGTGACTTGCCCTTTCGGTAGAAAACCTATTGAAAGGTAACAGTTATATAGACATACACTATTATTCCTATACGCATATAGGAATAATATGCATAATAAAGGTGTTTTCATATAATATGAACAATGCCATCAGACCTTGACCATTTTGCTTTTTTGTCGTTTCTTCCAAATTGCATTCCTATTTTAGTTGTTTTTTTTTTTTTTAATTAGAGATCAAGGTCTTTTTCAGAATCATCCATGCAGAGATATTCTGTTCTAGGTAACTGCACCACATTAGGTTTTTGTTAGAATTGCTACTATTCTTCAGGTTCCTTTCCTGCTACTTCTCGTACCACTAACCGTTTAAACTTAATGCTGCCAGCTTTCTGTAACATTAATTCCTGAAAGACTTGTTGGGCTATGAAACAAACTTCAAGGCAGTGTAGTCATCATGGAAATAGTATTGTCTGGTTGAAACTTGGTCCCTTTTGTATTCCATATTAGCTACTCAAGGTGACGTTCTTGTGTGTTGTACACACTTTTGGCATGTTCCTTTGGTTGGCTTATGGTTAGGTAGCTACTGTATAGATAAACATTGATGAAAAGATATTACATACCAGTTGCTCTCTATTTCTTTAACTCTTTGAAGTCACCTGAGTTCCATGTTAAAAGCAACTGTTCATGCCTTTCCATAACTGGAGAAATAATTCTAAATATATTGTCTAAAGGACAGAGGAGCAGTTCTCAAACTGTTTATCAGGAGCCCATTCTTAAAAATTATTGAGGACCCCAAAGAACTTTTAAGTGGGTTATCACTGTATTGTAAATTAAAACTGAGATTTTAAAAATATTTATTGATTCATAAAAAATAACAATAATTAGCC
This sequence comes from Cabassous unicinctus, assembly GCA_029593785.1. Classification (NCBI taxonomy): domain Eukaryota; kingdom Metazoa; phylum Chordata; class Mammalia; order Cingulata; family Chlamyphoridae; genus Cabassous; species Cabassous unicinctus. The sequence continues at coordinate 4,861 of JAQZBX010097450.1, forward strand.
CAATACATGCTAACATAAATAACATTTTAAATGAAAAGTAACTATGTACTCTTAACTCAACTTTTTCTTTTGAGATATTGTAGATGTCCATGCAGTTGTAAAAAAATAATTCAGAGAGCTCTAGTTTTCCCCAACTGTACAATTTTGCAAAACTATCAGACTGTCTATCACAACCAGGGTAATGACATTGATTCAGTGAAGATGATCAGTTCCGTCACCACAAGGATCCCTTCTGTTGCCCTAGTTTATGGCCATACATACACACCCCACCAGCCCCTGGCAAGCACTAATTTGTTCTCCGTTTCTATAATTTTGTCATTTCAAGAATGTTGTATAAATGGAATCATACCATCTGTAACCTTTGGGATTTTTTTTTTTAACTCAGCCTTATTCCGTGGAGATTCATCCAAGTTGTTGAGAGTATCACAAATTCATTCTTTTTCTTTATTTTCCATGGTTTATAGATGTCCAACAGTGTGTTTAAACATTTACTCATTGAAGGGCATCTAGGTTTTTTACAGCTTTTTCACTATTGAGAATAAGGCTGTTATCAACATTTGTGTACAGGCTTTTGGGTGAACATAAGCTTTCCTTTCTCTGGAATCAATGCCTAAGAGAACAATTGATGGACCGTATGAAAGTTACATGTTTAGTTTTATAAGAAACTGCCAAACTGTTTTTCAGAGTGACTGTACCATTTATATCCCCACTAACAATGTGTGTGCTCCTGTTTCCCTGTATCCTTGCCAGCATTTAGTGTTGTCATCATTTTTTGTATTAGCCATTCTGGTAGGTATGTAGTGATAACTTATTGTAATTTTCATTCAGATTTCTAGAATGGCTAATGATGTTGAACATCTTTTCTTGGGGTGTTTGCTATCTCTTTGAAAAATATCTATTTGTGTCTTTTGTCCATTTTCTAACTGGATTTTTTTACTTTTAATTTTTAAGAGTTTTTAAAATATAGTCTAGTTACTAGTCCTTTGTCAGATATTTTCTCTCAGTCTGCAGCTTGTATTTTCATCCTTGTAACAGGATCTTTTGCAGAGCAAACATTTTTAATTCTTATGAGATCCAATTTATCAATTTCTCCTTTTAGGGATCATGCTTTTGGTATCAAGCCTAAGAACTCTTTGCCTAGCTTTAGATCCCAAAGATTTTCTCCTGTGTTTTTCTAAAAGTTTTGTGGTTTTATGTTAAGTCCACGATCTACTTTGAATTAATTTTTGTGTAAAGGCTATGAGGTTTAGGTTGAGTTTTGTTTTTTGTTTTTTTGCCTATCCAATTGCTTGAATACTATTTGTTAGAAAGGCTACCTTCCCTCCATTGAATTGCTTTTGGACCTTTGTGAAAAGCGTATTTGAGTGGGGCTTTTTCTGATCCATTGATGTATGTGTCTGTCCCTCCAGCTACTACCATGTCTTGATTACTATATTTATTTTGTAGGTAGAGTGATTTTTCCTACTTTCTTCTTTTTCAAGATTGTTTTAGCTCTTCCAAGGCCTTGTTTTTCCATATAATTTTTAAAATAAGCTTGAATATGTCTACAAATAACTTTGCTGGATTCTGATAGGAATTACATTATACCTAAGGTCAATTTGGGGAGAATTGAAATATTTACTACATGGAATTTTCCAGTCCATGAATATGTCATATATCCCTATTTAGGTTATTTTTTTATTTCTTTCATCAGCAATTAGTGACTTTCAGAGTATGTTTTAAGTTTATACCTAAGTATTTTATTTTCTTTAGAGTGATTGTAAATGGTATTGTATTTTTAATTTCAGTTTCTTGTGTTGATTGTTAGTATATGGAAATGATTGATTTTTGAGTGTTGATCTTGTTTCCTGCTACTTTACTGAACTCATTTATTAATTATAGATTTTTGGGTCAATTCTTTAGACAAAAATCATGTCAGGGACAGTTTTATTTCTTCTTTTCCAATCTGTATGCCTTTTATTTGTTTTTCTTGATTTCAGTGGCTAGAATTTCCAGTATGATATTAAATAGCAGTGGTGAGAGCAGGTATCTTTGCTTTGCTCTTGAATTTAGAGGGAAGGCATTCAGTCTCACCATTAAGTACGTGTTTGATTTAGGATTTTTTAGATATTCTTTATCATGTTGAAAAAGTTCCCCTCTATTCCTAATTTGCTGAGAGTTTTTATAATGAATGGGTATTGGATTTTATTAAGTGATTTTTTTCTGCATTACTTGATATGATCATATGACTTTAGCCTGTTGATATAGTGGATCACATTGATTGCTTTTTTTTATTTTTTATTTTTTTAAAAGATTTATTTATTTACTTGATCCATTTTAAACCCCCCCTTCCCCAGTTGCTGTTTTGTGTCCATTCGCTGGGCAATTCTCTGTGTCTGTTTCATCTCTTCTCCTCCTCCTCCTCCAGTCTTCACCAGGATTCGATCCTGGAGACCTCCGATGTAGGAGAGAGGTGTTCTGCCATCTGCGCCACCTCGGCTCCTGGTTTTCGGAGCTTTCGGAGCATCTCGTCTTGTCTCTCTCCTTTCACGTCATCATCTTGCTGCATGGCTCCCGGGGCCTGGCAGCTCACCGGCACACAGAGCCTGGCAGCCCATGCGCCTTCTATATATATATATTTTTTATTTTACCGGGAGGTCGTGGGGATCGAACCCAGGTCCCTCCATATGGCAGACGGACGCCCAACCATTTGAGCCACATCCGCCCCCCATATCGATTGCTTTTTGAACGTTGAACCAGCCTTGCGTACATGGACTAAATCCCACTTTGTCATGGTGTATTATTCTTTTTATACATTGCCTTATTTGATATGCTAACATTTCTTTGAGAATTTTTGTGTGTAGTTATTTCCATGTGTCTTAGTTTGCCAGAGCTGCCATGACAAATACCACACAATGGTTTAGTTTAAACAACAAGGAATTATTGTCTCCCGGTTTTGAAGGCTAGAAGTCCAAAATCAAGATGTCGGCAAGGCCATGCTTTCGCCCTGGAGTCGGTAGCATTCTGATGGCAGTCCTCCATTACACGGTGAACTCTCTCTCCTCTCTGGCTTCTTCTGTTTCAGGCTTCTTCTGGTTTCTGGTTTCACTCTCCTCTCTGGCTTCTTCTGACTGTGTCCAAAGTTCCTCTTTATAAGGTCCCCATTCTGAATATCATCCATGGCCTGAACTATGACTGCAGACATCTCTCTTTGCTGCTTTCCATTGACCACTCTTTTGAGAAACAATCTGTGCCCATAATAGAGTAGTACTTCAGGTTTGGGTGAAATGTTCAACTTTTCTAGAGTTCTCTTAAGCCATTTGATCCTCACTAAAATCCTGGGCAGATACTATATAAGTCCCATTTGACAAATGAGGAAATTATTAAGACTAAGAGACTTGCCTAGGCAGGAAAAACAAGAACAGGTACAGGTTCCTAAACTCCCATCTAAGTCTTTACTCTTGCCTCTTCATAGCTGACCATTAAATATATTTTAAAGAGTACAAAGTCCAATTGCATAATAGATTTGTCTGTCTGAAACATAATTATTAATGCTAATGGTTGGGTATTATCTGGCATACATGTGTTAGGTTTACAGTAAAGAATGTCTACTTTTTATTAACTGTCCTTTTAGATATATTAGTGACTGTCACACCTGAATTATAACAAAGAAGCACTAGCGAAATTCAATGTGGGCGGCAAAATTCTTTGAAGAATAACTAGTTATAATTGGGGAGTCTACACACATTTCAGAGTTGCACATTTAATATGCAGTATGGTTAATTGCACTGTAATTACAGTATTTTAGAATGCCATGCTAAGTGTTTAATCCTTTTCAGGTTTGCCCTCCAATCAGTGGTCTGCCTTCTTTCTCCAGATTGATGAAGTCTGCCTTAAAGAAGGGGGTAGGTAGCAAGATTGTGCCGATGTATCTAATCAGCTGGGAAAGTTGTAAAATGCATCTTTCCTATCTGGATTTTTTATTTAATCATAGTTATGTTCTTTTTATGAATGAGTGCTGATTAGTTAGTTGTCAGCATAGGAAAACAATAAGAGCCTATATTTAGCCAGATAAGTTATGCTAGAGTCATTATTTGGGTCTGATTGAGTTGATGGGGATATTTACATTACCTCAGTCCACAGACCCACTCAATCTTATTCATAATCTTAATTATGTACTCAGAGTTACTGCCATGTCCTTATTTATGGTGTTTACTATTAGGGTTTGTAGTGATTTTATGGCTCCACTCTCTTCCACTGTACTATGCCCTTTATGCAATCAAAAGATGCATCTCAACTCATGAACCCTGATCTTCAGAAGTTTGTTCATACTAGTTTTGATGACATTAAATTCAGGGAAAGTAATTTCAGTTCTGTTTCAGAGAATTGATTAACACTATACCACTGAGCTGACTTTAAATACCATTTTGTGTTTTGTTTTGTTTTAAATCAATTTTATTGACCCATATTCATAAAGCATACAATCCATCCAATGTGTACAATCAGTGGTATTTGGTATAATCACATATTTGTGCATCCATCACTCCAGTCATTATTAGACCATTTTCATTAATCCACTAATAATAATAATAACATTAACAGACCAATAAAAAACTCTACCACTTAATAATCACCCCTCAATCTCTCTATCCTTCACCTGTTGTACATAGCTGCTACTGTTTCTGTTTTTCTAATTTATTTGTATTTATATTTTGTACAGCATGTAGTACCTTTTGTGTAGTTTCTTTCTCTTACTATATTTCATTTTTTAACCCTTAATAGAAGATTATTAATATATTATTATATATTACTATCCATATATTGCTTTGGTTATATTTTTGCCTGATATTAACAACTTGTAGCATTAATGTACCTTTGTTCAGTTCAAAGAAAAATGCACTTAATATGCAATATTACCCAAACTCATATTTAACATGAGCTTTCACTATGTTATAGTCCCATGTTACATTTTTAAGCTTTCCTTCTAGTAATATACATGACTTTATACTTTTCCTTTAACCACTATCCTACCCATATATTAGCACTGCTAGATATACATAGACACACTATAATGTTTATTTTATAAATAAGATTAAATAAGATTTATAAAATACCGTTATTTACCTCCATGTATTTCCATATGGTTTTTCAGTGCCTGGAGTTTTCTTTCCCTGCATATCTTTTGCAAACTCCTATTTATCCTTCAAGACCTGGCTTGAAATTCCATTCCTCAGGGAAGCTTACCCTAATGCTATCAAAGAGTTAACCATTGCCTCCTTTGTCTCACTCATTACTGCAGCTGAACATTGATACCACCACAGCCCTATCACACTGTATAGGATCTAAGTTTTGATGTGTTGCTTTCATTATCAGACTGATTTCATTGAGAGTGAGGATTGAATTATATTCATTTCTCTGTCACTCAAGTCTGACTGCCTGGTATATGATAGGTTCTTCATAATTTCTCAGTGTTGAATGAAGTAGATTATTCTTCTTTACTGAGATAAATTTACATACTACACAGTTCACTCCTTTAAAGTTTTCAGTTAAGTGGCTTTAATATATTCATAAGTTGTGGACTCTTCATCACAATCTGATTCCAGAACATTTTCGATGTGCCAAAAAGAAACCCCATACTGGTGAGCAGTCATTCCTTATTCCCTCCTCCTCCCAGCCACTGGCAACCACTAATCTGTCTTTACAGATTTGCCTGTTCTGGATATTTCATACAAACGGAATCATACAATCATGTGGAATCACACAACACTGTGTCTGACTTCTTTCACTTCATGTTTTCAGGGTTCATCCATGTTGCAGCATTCATCAGCACTTCATTCCTTTTCATGGCTGCATATTCCATTTTATGGCTATTCCATATTTTGTTTATCCACTTGTCAATTGATAGACATGTGGGTTGTTTTTTACTTTTCGGCTATTACGAATAATGCTGCTATGAATATTCATGGACAAGTTTTTGTAATGACATAGGTTTTTAATTCTCTTGGTTGTATACCTAGGAGTGGAATTGCTGGGTCTTTTGGTTATAGGCCTAAGATTGGAATTTCTGGGTCATATGATAACTCTGTTTAACTTTTTGAGAAATTGCCAAACTGTTTTTCAAAATAGCTACACAATTTTACATTCCACCAGCATTACATGGGGATTTCAATTTCTCCACATCCTTCTTGTTGTCCTTTTGGTTATAATCATCCTAGTGGGTATAGAATGGTATCTCATTGTGATTTTAATTTGCATTTCCCTAATAATTAATGATGTCTTATTGGCTATTTGTAAATCTTGATTGGAGAAATATCTATTGAAATCCTTTGCCCACTTTTAAATTGGGTTATTTGTCTTTTTGTTATTAAGTCACAATAGTTCTTTATATATTCTGCAAACAAGCTTTTTTTTTTTATCTGATATACGATTTGTAAATATTTTCTCTCTTTCTGTGGGTTGTCTTTTCACTTTCTTCATAGTGTCCTTTAAAGCACAAAATTTTTAAATTTTCATGAAGTCCAATTTATCTGTTTTTTTTTTTAATTTTATCACTTGTGCTTTTAGTACCAAATCTAAGAAACCATTGCCTAACCCAAGATCATTAAGATTTATAAATGCCTATATTTTCTTTTGAGAGTTTTATAACTTTGGCTCTTATATTTAGGGATTTATTTGATCCATTTTGAGTTAACTTATGTCTATATTGTGAGGTAAGGGTCCAACTTCATTCTTTATATGTGGATATCCAATTGTCGCAATATCATTTGTTGAGAAAACTATTCCTTCCCCATTAGGTAGCTTTGTACCTCCTTCTGAAAATCAATTAACCATAAATATGAGTG
>JAQZBX010097451.1:0-11684 GCA_029593785.1 Cabassous unicinctus
CTGCTCCTTGGGTAATGACAAGCCATGTCAGCCCCTGCTACCCGGTGCCCTTGCCCTGCCAAGCCCAAGAAGGGTGCAGGGACAGCTGTCCCAGGGTCTAGCTCGGGCTGCCTGGCCTGCCCGGTCTCCTCACAAAGGGTCTCACTTCGGCCCCAGGGAGGCGCGCTGCTGGACTGGGTGTCTGCTGAGGCTGACCAGGGCACGCGATCCCGACGTGTGGAATGTGGATGAAATTTTTCTATTCAGCTTTCCCTGCAAAAATAACTTGGAATTTATGTTCCTGAACATACTGTTCAATGTTTCTGCTCAGATTCCTCCCCCTGCTGCCTAGAAGCCTCTGCCTTGGCATTGGGAAGGTCAGAACCATCCATCACCACCGGGTGTTTTATTTCAACAGAAATTTTTAGTACCTGCTAAGCAACAGGCCCTGGGCTAGGCACTGGCGGCTCCAGGATGAACTTTCTCCAGAGGCAGAGCAGGGCAGGGCCCCCCTTCCCATCGCCTCGTTTTCATCGTGGTGGCAGACACTGAGCTGGGCACTGAGGAAAGCTCTCGTCCGCCCGCAGCCCAGCGGCATACATAGTATCATCCAGTGTTTCACAAAAAAGCAAATCGAGGTGTGGGGGGCTGAGTGACGGCCCCTCCCAAAGATGTCCACATCCTGGTCGCTGGAACCTGCGAATACGGTACCTTACATGAAAAGGGAGTGACAGTTGTGATTCAGTTAAAGCGCAGGTGATGGGAAGAGTATCCTGGAGTATCCGGGTGGGCCCAGTGGAATCACAAGGGTCTCTAACAGAGGGAGGCGGGAGGGTTTGTGTCACAGAGGAGATGTGCTGATGGACGCAGAGGGCAGAGCCATGCTGGGCCAGGAATGCAGGCGACTCTTGGAGGCTGGGAAGGCGAGGAAACCCCTCCCCCCACCCCCGAGTCTCTAGAAGGAACCCAGCCAGGCTGACACCTTGACTGTAGCCCAGTGAGACTGATTTTGGCTGTCTGACCTCCAGAGCTGTAAGATAATAACTGTGTGTTGCTTTAAGCCACTAGGTCTGTGGTCATTGGTTACAGCAGCCCCAGGGGCTGATATTTGAGGCTCTGAGTTTCCCAAGGGCCCACAGCTGGAGCTGGTGAGTAGCAGAGATGGGATCTGAAGGGCTCCAAAGGTCCATGGGATGGTGAGAAACTTTTCAGCAGAGCTCGGAGTCTATGAGCAAGAGATGATATCGATGGGGCAGTAAGAGGTGCCCCAGTCCTGTGGCAGAGCTGGGGGGACAGGCCTTGGGGGGGGAGCCCCAGCCTGAGTGAGGAGGAGAGGGGAGCTGTTCTCCGCAGAGACTCTCAGAGCTGGGAAATGGCCCCGACTGCAGCCCCTCCAGGACCAACCCCTACCTGACTGCTCTTGGCCCCCCTGGGGTTAGGGCCCGGAGCTGCCCCTTCACTAACCACAGCCAGCTGAGGCTTCTGACAGGCAGGGCCCAAGCAGGGAGCTAGCAGGCCTCCTAACCTGCTTTGTGTCGTCTTGATGGGAGGCTCGGAAGAGCCAAAGCCCAGCTCCGCCATGACCTACCATGGAGCCCTGGGTAAATCATTGGGGTCATTCCTGTCCTCAGTCTCTCCTTCTGTAAAATGGGATGACACTACCTACCTCGCAGAGCTGCTGGTGCTGCTCTAAGTGGAGCTGGTACCCCGTGGGACACGGGGCTGCGGCCGCTGTCCCTCCCCCCACTAGTTTACTGCTGCTGGCAGTCATTCTGGCCAGCAGGCAGCTGTGTGGTGCTGGTGGAGAAATGGTTCTCATGTAACCCTGGGGTCTAAGGCATGCATTCTGAGCTCCGATTACCTGCTCTCAGCTGTCACACCTGTTAAATACGCCTCAGTGGAGCTGGCCTTCTGCTCTGAGCTTTCGCTCCCCGTAACAGAGGGACACGACCTTTCAGGCTCTTCCCTTGGAGAAGCATCTCACGCCCGGCACACTGCTCCCACTACTCCTCCCCTTCACCAGAAGGCTTAGGGTGGAGGTTGGGCAGGGACCCCACCTCACAGTCCCTCCCCCCTCCGCAGCTGTCTGGAACCTCTGGGAGGGAGTGTGGACATGGGGGACATAAGAGCAGAGCAGGAGAGCCAGCAGTGACAGCCTCTTCAAGCACCTCCTCTTGGATTTGTTTTGAAAGTATCTTTCAGTGAAACATCTACTCACTTTGCCATATTCATCTGTGAGAGAGGCAGGATATGTAATTTCTGGCTCTCTCCCTCCAAGAACAAAACTTCTCATTCCCATTCATTTCTCCCTGCTCGGCTTCTGGCTCACACGTTTGTGTAAACACACACATGCACCCATACACACACACATACAACACACACACACAGGCAAAGGCAGGCACTTGGCTTGGCAGCTAAGAGTCCATGCCTTGTCCTGGCTGGCTCAGGCCAGTCCAGCATGACAGATAGACAGCACGAAGGGAGAGAAAGTAGCAGAGGAAGCTGCCCGTTTGGTCGTTTATTGTTTTTACTTCCAAATCCATGAACACTCCATTTCCTATAAGGGAAATCGGGTGAGGCAAGGGGGCCCCAGCCGGGGGATTCAGGTCAGAACGAGCAATTGGCACTGTGACCTGGGGGAAATTGCAGAGGGCAGATGGACCACATTTGCAGGTGACCCGAAGCTGAGGGCTGGGGAAAAGGCACCTTGAGTAAGACAAGTCTGCAGCAAGGTTCAGGGTGGTAAGGGCAAGCTTGAGAAGCAGACCGAGATGAGCTGTCACAAGAGTGAACGTTTGAGTTCTGTGTTTAAATTCACACAACCAAGTCCCCAAGTATGTACTGGGCTCTGGAATTATTAGACCTGCAAAGCTCTCCAGGAAGTAAATCAGTGTGAGGAGGTTGGAAAGCACTTTAGGTTGGATCTCTTTAGAGTATGGACAGATTCAGGATTTAAGTATCAAAGAATGAAGGGAGAGAAGTGTGTGTGTGTGTGTGTGTGTGTGTGTGTGTTTAGTGGGAGCAGATAGAAGCGTCCAAATTTGAGACTCAGAATGTCAGCATGTGTCCTACAAACGCAGAAGCTGGCGGTTGAGAAAGGGCGGGTGGGGTGGAGCTGGTAGAAACAGGGTGAAGGTGTGTCTAAAGCCATCTCTCAGTGAACGTTCCAGCTAGACAAGGTGAAACCCAGGAACCCTGCTGGGTGGGCCCTGCTCAGCGCCCCACTGACCCTTCCAAGAGCACAGTTTCAGGGGCTCTCAGACAACAGGGCATTTCCCAGTGTGTGCCTGCTGGCCTAGGTGGGAGAGGCCTGCCTGGCAGGACCATCAGCTCAGAGAGCTGGGCACACCGGCAGGAAAAGAGGAAGCAGATGGTGTGGGGGGTCTTTGGAGACAACGCCGTTGATATTAAGGCTTACGGTGGGCTTTGAAATCTAAAGGCCAGGTTGAAATCCTGTCCATTCCGTCTGTGCTGTAGTAGACAGTTAGGTCTACGTTTTTTCCCCACTATTAAAACTGTAGGGTAATTTACAGAGAGCAAAATTCACCCCTTTCAGTGTACCATACATTGAGTTTTGACAAATAAATACAGCTATGTAGCCACAACCACAATGAAGACTAGTTCCAACTCTCCAAATACCTCCCCCTAATAGGCCCCCTCACACCCATCCCCTGCAACAACTCATGTTCTTATAGCTTTGCCTTTTCTGGAATTCATATAAATGGAATCGTACAGTGTTTTGCCTTTTGTGTCTGGCTTCTTTCACTTAGCATAATGCATTCGACATTCATTGATGTCAGTATGTGCCAGTCACTTGCTCCCTTTTATTGCTGAATAGTATTCCCTGAATATATCACAGTTTATCCAGTTGTTTCCATTTGGGTTGTTTCCACATTTGGGTGATTATGAATAAAGTCGCTACAAACATTCATGTTCAGGTTTTCGTGTGAACAGCAGTTTGCATTCCCCTGCAGTAAATGCCTAGGAGGAGAATGACTGGGTCATATGTTAGGTGTATGTTTAAGTTTATGAGAAACTGACAAACTGTTTTCCAAAATGGCTACACCGCTTTGCACTTCCTCTAGCACTGTTTGAGTATTCCAGTTGCTTTATATCTTCAACAACGCTTGGTATTATCAGATTATTTTATTTTCTTTTAGCCATTCTAATAGTGTTATTTCATTATGGTTTTAATTTGCATTTCCCTAATCACTAACGATGTTGAACTTCTTTTTAAGTCCTTATTTGCCATGTGCATATATACTTTGGTTCATGTGTTTTATCCTCTGCCCACTCCAATTGCTATTTGTTAAATTGTGTTGCTTATTTTCTTGTTATTGAATTTTGAGAGTTCTTTATATATTCTTTATATGTTCTGAATACAAATCCTTTGTTGAATATGTGATTTGAAAATATTTTCTGTCTGTGGCTTGTCTTTTCATTCTCTTATTAGTATTTTTCCAAAGAGCAGGAGTTCTTAATTTTGAAAAATCAAATTTTTTTTCTTTTCTGGATCATGCTTTTGGTGTTGAGTTTAAGAAATTTTTGCCTAGTCCAGAGTCACAAAAATTTTCTTCTAGAAGTTTTACAATTTCAGATTTTATACTTAGGTCTATGGTCCATTTTGAGGCAATTTTTGTATAGGGTGGGCAGTATGGATTAAGGTTTGCTTTTTTTTTTTTGCATATGGATATCCAGCTTGTGGTGGTTTGAAGCTGTATGTTCCCTAGAAAAACATGTTCTTAAATCTGATCCATTCTTGTGAGTATAAGTAGGACTTTTTGATGAGGCTACTTCAGTTAAGGTGTGACCCACCTCATTTGGGATGGGTCTTAATCCTATTACTGGAGTCCTTTATAAATGGAAGCAAGAAAAAGAAGGAAAGCCATGGAAGCAAGAAGCTGAAATAAGTGAAAGCCGGCAAAGAAGGGAGAGACCAGCAGACGCTGTCATGTGCCTTGCCACACGGCAGAGGAGCCACGGTTGCCGGTAGCTAGTCCTTGGGAAGAAAGCATCGCCTCAGTGATGCCTTGATTTGGACATTTTCTCAGCCTCAAAGGTGTAAGCTAATACATTCCCATTGTTTAAGCCATCTCCTGGTATTTGCTTTAAACTAGGAAACTGAAACAGTTATTTCAGCAAAATTTATTGAAAAAGACTCTCCATTGAATTGTCCTTGTACTTTTGTAAAAAATCAGTTGACTATATATGGGTGTGGCTCTATTTCAAGACTCTTTAATACCATTGATGATTACATATATGTACTTATATTGATCACACACACGCACACACACACACACACACACACACACACACTTATATATATAGAGAGAGAGACTCTTTTCTCCAAAACCACACTCTCTTGATTACAGTACTTTATAGTAAGTCTTGAAAACAGAAAGCATAAGTCCTCCAACTTTGCTCTTCCCTTGCAAAACAGTTTTGGCCATTTAAGTTCCTCGCCTTTCCACATAGATTTTAGCACCAGTTCATCAATTTCTATGAAAAATTTTGCAAAGATTTTTATCAGAATTGCATTAAATATACAGATCAATTCGGGGTGAATTGAAATCTTAACAATTTGGAGCCTTCTGATCCATGAACATGATATGTCTCTCCCTTTATTTAGATTTTCTTTACTTTCTTTCATCAGTGTTTTGCAATATTCAACATACAAGATTATGTACATGTTGCAAGACTCATAATTAAGCATATAATGTTTCTGGTGCAACTGTAAATGATACTTTAAAATTTTCAATTTTCAAGTTGTTACTCATATTTAGAAATAGTTGATTTTTAAATAATGTATCCTGCAAACTTGCTAAATTCACTTTTAGTTCTAGTAGATTTTGAGGGAGATTCTTTGGCGTTTCTGCTACAGTCATTTATATTGTTTGCAAATAGACACAATTTTATTTCTTCCTTGCCCATATGTATGTATTTTATTTCTGGTGCATGGTTTATTGTACTGGCTAAGCCTTCCAGTACGATGTGAATTAGGAGTGGTGTCAGTTGACTTCACTGCCTTGTTCTCGTTATTAGGGGGAGAGACTTCTGTGTTTCTCCATGAAGTATTATGTTAGCCACTAATTTCTGGAGGTGCCTTCTGTAGGCTGAGGAAATTCTATCTCCTAGTTTATTGAGTATTTATCATGAATATATGATGATTTTGTCAGAAGATTTTCTTTTTTAGCCTGTTGATATGGTAAATTATATTAATTGATTTTGAATGATGAACCAGCCTTGTGTTCCTAGGATAAAACCCACTAGCCATGATGTATTATCCATATATTGTTAGATTAAATGTGCTAAAATTTGGTTGAGTTTTGCATCAATGCTCACAAGGGACATTGGTCTGTAGCTTTATTTTCTTGTAATGTCTTTGAAGTCTATCAGAGTATATCTGGCCTCAGAATATGAATTGGGAAGTGTTCCCTCTTCTTTTATGTTTTGGGAAACATTGTGCAGAATTGGTATTATTTCCTCCTGAAATGTTTGATGCAATTTTCCAGTGGCACCATTTGGTCATGGAGTTTTCTTGTTGAAAGATCTTTAGCCAGAAATTGAATTCTTTTAACAGATAGAGGATTATTTAGGTTATATATTTCTTCTTGAGTGAGCTTTGGCAGTTTGTGTCTTTCAAGAAATCTGTCCATTTAATCTAAGTTATTGAATGTATGGGCATATACTTGTTCTATTATCCCCTTAGTCTTTTTATGTCTGGAGGGGGCATCTATGGTGATGTCCCTTTTCATTCCTAATTTGTGTCTTCTCTCTTTTTTTTTCTTGGTCAGTCTGGCTTAGAGGTTTATCAATTGTATTCCTTTTTCAAAGAATCAGTTTTTCATTTCATTGATTTTTTTCTCTCATTTTTATGCCCTCAATTTTGTTATTTCTGCTTTTATTTTATTCTTTCTTTCCTTATGTTTGGTTTGGGCTTAGTTTTCTCTTCTATCATAGTTTCTTGAGGTAGAAGGTTAGTTTTTTCTTCTTTTCTAATATAAATATTTAATCCTAAAAATTCCCTTTGAAGCAGTTATTTAGCTGCATCATTCAAAGTTTGATATATTGTGTTTTTATTTTCACTAAATTCAAATTATTTTCTAATTTCCTTGTTACTTCTTTCTTGACTTATGGATTATTGAGAAGTGTGTTTTTAAATTTCCAAACAATTGAAAATTTTATGGATATCTTCTTGGTTTTGATTTCTAGTTTAATTCTATTGTGGTCAGAGAATATAAATTCCTTGAAATTTGAGGGTTTTTTAATGGTCCAGAATATGGGCTATTTAGCTATTTTCTATTTGTTCTATTTATTTATTTTCCTATTTTTTTGCTTTTTTCCAGATTGAATTTTTTATTATTTCCCTTTTATTTCCACTCTTGGCTGATTATTTTTTACTTCATTTTAAATTTATTTTAGTGTTTGCTCTAAAATTTACAATATACATCTTTAATTAATCACACTCTACCTTCAAATAATATAATACTGCTTCATTTGTACTATAAGGCTCTTACAAATATATTCCTGATTCCCCCCTCCCATCTTTTGTGCCAGTGTTGTCTGACATTTTCCTTTTATATGTGCTATAATCACATGATACATAGCTACTGTTTTTGTTTCAATGAATTATCCTTTAGAACAACTGAAAATAAGAAATAAAAGTGAAGTTAATTTTATATTTACCTTCAATTATGTCATGTCCAAGGCTCTTTCTTTTTGTAGATCCAAATTTCTGTTTGTTATTATATACCTTCTTCCTGAAGAATTTCATTTAATAGTTCTTGTACTTCTGGTATGCTAACAATGAATTCTCTCAGCTTTCATTTGTCTGCAAAAGTTTTTATTGGTCCTTTATTTTTGAAAGGTATTTTCACTGGGAACAGAATTCTGGTTCTTCAGGATTTATTTTTTTATTTCAGCACTTTAAAGATGTCAGTCCATTGTCTTCTGGCTTGCATAGTTTCTGACAAGAAGTCTATATTATTCTTATATTTATTCCTCAGTATGTCATGTATCATTTTTCTCTGGCTAGATTCAAGATTTTCTCTTTGTTCTTGGTTTTCAGCAGCTTGAATATGATATATCTAGGTTTCTTCCTCCCACTCTTCCTTCTCTCTCCTCCTCCCTTCTTCTCCTTCCTCCTCCTCCTCCTCTTCTCCTTCTCCTCTTCATTTGTCTTGCTTGTTGTTCTCTGAGATTGCTGGATCTGTGGTTTGCTGTCTGCCATTAATTTTTGAAAATTTCCAGCCATCATCTCTTCAAATATTGCTTCTGCCCTGTTCTCTCTCATCACCTCCTAGGATTTAATTTCCACATATGTTAGACTGTTTGATATTGTCCCACTGCTCTTCAATTTTGTTCTGTTTCACTCTATGTTCTTTTTGTGTTTCAGTTTGGGTAATTTCTGTTGACCTATCTTCAAGTTCACTGTTCATTGTTTCTTTCTTCTGATATATTATTATGCTGATAAGTTTTTAAAGGGCATTCTCCACCTTTATTTTTTCACTTTTAACCTTTCCATTTTATTTTTTCTTATGCTTTACATTTCTTTGTTGAAATTACTCTTATGGCCATACATGTCATCCACCTTTCCACTAAAGTCTTTAACATATTGACTATGGTTATTTTACATTTTCTGTGAGATAATTCCAACATCTGTGCCATCTGTGTCTATTTCTGATTGTCTTGACTTTTAATAGTATGCTGTTTTTATTCCTTTGTATTCTTTTTGCTGAAAACTAGACATTTTGTGAAGAAGAATAGAGAGTGAGGTAAATAGTATTTATGGTGGATAATGGGCAAGCCTTACCTTTCCTAGGCCTTAATTGTGGGAGGTTGAACAATCTCGTCAGAAGTTGAGCTGTGTCTGGATGCTGTTGCTGCTATGGTCATTCTTAGTGCACAGGCTTCACATTTCTTGAGTGTTACTCTGTGTTTGCCATGGCAGCTGGATTGGCAGAGGGTTTTCCTTTATGTATGTTCCACTCTCAGCTTTAGGGCTTGCTCTTATATCTTCTCCTTAAAAAGAGTCTCTCTCCATGTTCTTGATCCTCCACCAGCAGTAGACGGCTGTTACTGTTGCTTGACCGCTTGTTAGCCTGGAGGCAAGGACTGGAATGGAGGGCATTCTCTGCCATTGTGGCTCAGCTTCCATCTTAAGCAGGTGTTGTGTCCCTGGGTCTTGGGGATGAGGACATTTCAGTGATTCTGCTCTTCCTCTATAGGAGACTCCACTGGTTGGACCTTGGATGTTTTTTGTCCCTCACCCAGGGGAAACGGATTTTTTTCTGCCCTTCTCTCATCTGCAATGGGTCTTCACCTGTGCTCTGAGGACAACAGTATTTCCTGCCCTTTTCTCAACCATTTATATTTTTATGCCATAGGGAATATAGGGAGAAGGATGTGTGGGGGCTTCAGGATTTTTTTTCTGCACCAATTGCTGCTCCTCCCCCAGTGTGGTCCATAGAGGAGTCTGCAGCTCTTATGGAGTCTGTACTGTCATACACGCCCACACTTGGCCTTTAGCAGTTTGTTAAGGAATTTGGCTGAATTCTCCTTTCCAGCCTGTATGGTGTCTAATATCAGGTAAGTAAGTACTTGTATCCTGCCTTTCCATGGTGGTGCTTTGTTCCCTTAGATTTTGAGACAGTTTATTGCCCTGCAAGCTCAGTTCTCTGATGAGCTCAAGAAAAAGTGTGACTTCACAGGCTATTTGGCTTTTCCTTGTATTAAAGGTGAGAGCAATGCTCTTTCCTGCTTTCTACACCCTAAGTGGAAGCCAGAAATCCTGCAACCCTTTGAGTTTAAAAGTCTAGAAGTATACTTTATTGAACACTATTAGGTAATCTTTGAAGGTAGAGTTTGTGTTTTGGCTTTTTGGATTCTCTGAACATACAAATCACTATATACATAAAGAAGGATCCAAACATACTTTTCGGTTTTTATCTCATACAAATCTTCTTTTTTATTCTTTGTACTTATATTGCTTTTTTAATTAATCTTTGAATAGGATATACTTTCTCATGGTTCAAAATTCAAAAGGGTATACAGTAGAAAGTCTCCCTCCCATCTTACTCCCCCACACCCAGTTCTCTCCAAAGGAAGCCAATGTAACTAGTTTATTGTTATCCTTTCAGAAATATTCCACTGTATGGGTGTACCATTTATTTAACCATTCTCCATTGATGGATATTTGGGTTGTTTTAGTGCATTTTACATTGTTTACAACCAATGTTATAATGTCATCTCCTGTATGTGCAGAAATAAAACAAATGTGTGCTTTTGTTTTATAGATATTGCCAAATTGGTACAGGTGTTGCACCAATTTAGAGTCTCACCTACAATGCAAAGGAATGCCTATTTCCCTACATCTTTGCCAAAATAGAGCATTCTCAACATTTTGGATCTTTGCAAATCTGATAGAGCAAAAAATAGCATCTCAGTGTAGCTTTAATTTGCCTTTATCTTACTAAGAGTGAAGCAGAATGCCCTCACATTGGCTGGAGAGACATTTGTATTTCCCTTTCTCTTCTCCGGAGTCCAGGGTGCTTCAGACATTCCTGTGGGGACTGCGGAGAGCTGGCCTCTAGGATCAGAGGCTCTCATTCCCCCTGTCTCCAGGAGACTCAACACAGCAGTTCTGTTTATGCTGCTTTTTACATATTGGGGTTCCTGCATGGAGTTTTATGGCAAAATGATTCTGTTACATTAGAAAAGTTAGATAATTATTGCTTGAATGCAATATATTTTTGAGTCACTTTTGATGGCTGCTGAGGGATGCAGATCCCTATTGAATCCCTTGCCTCAGTGCAAGCAGTAGAGGAGTAGAATTTCATAAGTAGAGGAGTAACTTTCATTAAGATGCCATTCCAGAGGAATTTGAAGCCTTGACCTCTGTATCTAACACGTGAGCCGCAGGGCAGGCTGGCTCAGGTTCCGGTTCTGGACTGTGGTGGAAGATAATCTCCACCATGTAGCTGGAGTCGAGTGAGCTTCTGTCCCTAAGAGGGGCAGCTGCTTGGTGACCCCGGGCGTGTTACTGGGCTTTGGGCCGAGCAGGTACGACCCCCATGGAGGCCTGGAAACCCGCTCTCCCGAAGAGGGAGGGAGCTTTTTAATTTTTGTTTTTATGTTGTTGTAGCGTGGACATAGGGGACAGACGGAATTCCATGATTAGGCCAACACCTGCGGGAGATGAGGGAACAGCTGGGGGCCTGAAGCAGTGGTAGAGAGCTCAGGGGAGGCAGGAGTTCAGGGCCTGAGCACAGGGACTTTGAGCTGGTTTTCTCTTGCTCTTAGGGCCAGG
This sequence comes from Cabassous unicinctus, assembly GCA_029593785.1. Lineage (NCBI taxonomy): Eukaryota > Metazoa > Chordata > Mammalia > Cingulata > Chlamyphoridae > Cabassous > Cabassous unicinctus. The sequence continues at coordinate 11,288 of JAQZBX010097451.1, forward strand.
GGAGCCCTGCTGACCTGTGGGTTGCAAAAAGTTACTACAGCTGTACCTCAAGAGGAAGTCATTTGCCCTGGTTCGCGGAGCTCCTGGCCTGTCCCTCTGGCTTCCCCGCTGCCGGCTGGGCCTGCAGCCTCTCACTGAGGCATCCCCCAGCTGATTCAAAGTGAGGCTTGTGGGGAGAGAAGGAGGTAGAGGTTGAGTGGGAAAAGCTGGTGGTCGCAGGCGGGCTCCAGCCCAGCCCCACTGGCTGACGGGCCCAGCAGGCCCCCGTGTCTGCACACATGCGACTCCTCGAGCCGTTCCCGGAACATTTGGGATTAGAGACCATCGAGCAGCAAATGCGATTGCCTAATGGGGTTCAGGAAGGAGGAGGATTAATCCGGGAATTCCAGGAAGTTTC
>JAQZBX010097452.1:0-11688 GCA_029593785.1 Cabassous unicinctus
TTCATCCATGTTGCCATATGCTTTACGACTTCATTTCTTCTTACAGCTGCATGGGGCTTTTTGAATGGTTTCATTTTTTTGTTTTACTCTCAATTTTCACCTCCATTTTCAAGCATAGGAAAATGGAAATTGAAAATTTTGATTACTTATTTGGAAGTCTGCTGTTTTCCCTTTTTTCCTATTTTCCTTCTTTGTTTGTTTATTATTAACTTAGACAAGCCACCATTATGTGTCACTTTCAGTCAAGCAAACATTGACTAAACCCTCAGCTAGTGTGATGGGAGGAGACACGTGGATTAGAATGGAAGGTTCTTGCCCTCTGTAAGCTTAGTGTTGTGCTGCCTGTGAGACAGAATAAGCTTCTAAACTAAAAAGTTTCTGAATTGTGTAATACCTACAAATTATGGAGTTCAGTAAAGAGAGGGATGGGTGTGGACTGGAGTATGCAGGTTAACAGTTTATGGAGGAGGTGAAACAATGAGAGAGGTGGGTATTGACATTACATCATGAGTCTAAGAGAAATAAAAAGATCTGAACTTGCCTGGCAAGCTAATGGCACAGACCACCAGAAGTCCTGCACGGCCCAAGCAGCCTCTTAGAAAAGCTTCCTGGGAAGGAAGAAGCCAGGAAAAGCCTGTGACCTCTGGGAAGAGAGAGAGTGCAAGAGAAGCTTGCAAATAAAAATGGAAAGAGTTGTTTCCAGTAAAACATCAGGCCCTATTTGGGGTCTCCTCTAACAAAAAATATCATAAAGGGAGAATTCTAGAGCCCAAAGCTTTGCCCAGCTCTGACAAGGCAAGTACCCCAGTGGTCTACCAGTGCACCTGACAGAGACCTTGGCATCTAGGAGCGGACTTGTATACAAACACAAACACATGCAATTCTCTTCCTGGAGACTCCAGAAATTCTTTTTTAGAGAACTTTTCTCAGGTGTTATGTATTTACTGGGCAAAGAGTGGGTAGTACATCAGTCAACAGGGACACCCCAACGAGTCCTGACTTAAAACTTCTAAATACAACCCCATTTGTACCCACTATGACCTGGGGATATTTTCAGGTTATAAATATAAATATATATATATATATATATATATATAGCACTTTATACTTTTCATTGTGCTGTTCTTGAATACACCACTGTTTACGTGTTCTAGGGAAACCACATCAGTCTCAGTTGTGTAATGAAGGTTGCTAAGCCCCCAAAATTTGTAATGTAAGTGTTGCCGACCTACATACAGTATTTCAGAATTTAATCAAGCCAGATAAACAGGGGCAGTCAAAGCCAGGCTAACCCAATTGGGACCAGGAAGTTCCCAAATGGACTTTGCTTTGAGTGGAGCTTTTAAATTGAAGACTGAAGTAGGCTAGGAAAAAATTCTGGCCCACCAATAGGTTAGGTAGACATTCTTGGAACACCAAAAGCAGGAGGCCTTGTTGGTATCACTTGCAAGAAGGCCATCCCTAAATGACAAAGTTCCAAGCAACAGGTAGATGAAACCAAGAAAATAATTCATCTCATAAAGTTTAGCACACAGAGTTCAATAAAGAAAGATTATAGCCTTCTTCCAGGGCGCATGCAGAAGCAAATCAGATCGTGTGTATCCTTAAAAGTAATTTCCAACGTTATCCTCTGAAGTTATAATTTTGAATTTCTTTTTATGGGGAAAAAAAAAAAAGTATTGAAGAGCTGTCCATGGTCAACCAGACAGTTTCCCAGAATAATAACTGAATCAGTTGGGTATACTCCCTCCATTTCAAGTGCCTTACCAAATGAATACAATAGAGATCAATATGAAATAGTTGTCATAAACATGTGTGAGATAACCATTGCAAAAATGCTTTAGTAACACCAAGACAGAGTTAATATTTAAAAGGGAAGACCTCATGGAGAAGGACTTTGAAAGAAGGCATGCAACTTGGCATTTGGAAAAGACAGAGAATCCAAGCCAAGTCCAATAAATATGTGCCAGATTGAAGTTTCATAGGATCAAATTGTCCCTAATGGCCTAAAAAATAATTTGTGTATAAAATTACATCATTGAACCTAGAAGAAAATTTGTATAGATAGACATCCTTATTTTTCACAAAACTTTCTCTTTTGCAGTTTGTTATGATAAATCTCTATTTGAGTAGAAAAATCTGGTAATGGAGCATTCTACTTACTTAAATACAAGTAAGAGTTGACATAAACTTTTTCAAAATTAGGGTGTACCATATAAAAGTGCTGTTACTTTGACTATTTTTGACCTACAAAAATTGCAGTTTCTTATGCTTCAACATAAAACATGGGTTACTAATTTGATGAAAATAGTAAACTATATTTATGTATAAGTACTTATTTGTTTCATTAAATAAACATTTGTTTTACTTATGTATTTTATTTATACATATCATTTGGTTAATTATCTTTAACATTAAAACCATTCCAAACATAATACAGATTTTTTGCATGAAACTTTTTACAAAAAAAAAAAAACAAAAACAGGAGTGCAAACCCATGTTCGAGATCTTTTCAATACTTTAAAATGTATTATCTATCCCTATAACCTAATTTTTTTTCATTTTAAAAACAATTTATTGAAGTATATCATTCATACATGAACATACATAAACAATAAGTGTTTAGTAAACATTGTGAACTTACAAAACAAATATGCATGATATCATACAGGGCTCCCACACATCACCCCACCACAAATACTTGGCATGTTGTGAAACATTTGTTAACAAATTATGAAAGAGCATCGGCAAAGTATTACTGCTAACTATAGTCTGTATCTTCTTCCCTTAAACTTTTTTTTTAAGGATTTATTTATTTATTTATTTACTTTTATCCATTTTTACCACCCTCCCCATTCCCATTGTCCTTGTGTCCATTCGCTGGACAATTCTCTGTATCCATTTCCTGCCCTCTCTTCTCATCCTTTTCCTCCTGTCTTCACTGGGATTCAATCCTCAGAACCTCTGATGTGGGAGAGAGGTGCCCTACTGCCTGTGTCACCTTAATTCCTGGTTTTTCGGCACATCTCGTCTTGGCTTTCCCTTGTGTCACTCACCTGTTACGTCATCATCTTGCTGCGTGGCTCGCAGGAACTGAAAGTGCACCGGCACGTGGGGCCTGGGGTGCCCACACCCACTATATTTTTCTTTTTTAAATTTTTACTGGGAGGTACTGGAGATCAAACCCAGGTCCCTCCATATGGGAGATGGACACCCAACCATTTGAGCCACATCCACCCCCCTGCTATATCTCTTAAGATTGACCAAAGATACCTAGAGTTACAGTCATTTCCCATACAGGATAGTCATATAACAACTCAGGCTTGGTTTATCACCAGCATTCTAAAAGCTAGACCTAGGGAGAAAAACTAGGTCTGGGGACACATGCGTGGTTTCTAATATAGCGAATGTTTAGCTAATATATATATATGTATATATTTTTTTAAAGATTTATTTATTTATTTATCCCCCCCTTGCTGCTTGTGCTTGCTGTGTGTCTTCTCCGTGTCTGCTTATCTTTCCCTTGCTATGAGGTCCCGCTGCCTCAGGCCCTCGCAGGCCGGCCTGCCCTCACAAAGAGGCCCCGGGAAGCGAACCCGGGGCCTCACACATGGTAAACGGGGGCTCTATCGACTGAGCCACTCCCGCCTCCGCTAATATATTTTTGATTGAGAAAGTATTTCCTTCTTCATTTACTAAACACTTATTGAACACCTTTTATGTTTCCAACACTGTTCTGCGCTTGAGATACAAGGATGACTAAAACAGAGTCCTTGCCCTTGAGGCTCTCACAGTTTAGTGAGGAAGATAAATACATTAACAGAGAATAAATTACCTCAGACAGCCTCAGGTATACCGGGGTGAAGTAGAAAGGCCCTGAAGTAAGACTAGTCTGGGCTCCACCTCTTCAGCTAATCGCCCAATCTCTTTTAGCCTCCTGGAAATAATAGTACCTCCCAGAACTGTTGTGAGAATTAAATGTGAAAATGCATCTCAAGCTGCTTAGCACTGTATTGCACTTAACAAGTAGGGGATATTAGGTAATACAGAATGTGTTAAATGCTACTTATGTAATTATGTGTGGTTGGTGTTTGTTAACTTTTGCATGAAGTTAGGTAAACTGTTTTTAATGATAAGCAACAAGTGATTGGACCATCATAACGGTTTATAGCGAACTTGTTTGCTTTGATAATACTTTGGAGAAAAATCTCAACTTTCCCCAGAGATGGGACCCTGCTGTCAATCAAAAGTCCTTGATCTAATAAAGGGGCTGAACGAATTTAACACATTTCTCGGGAGTGAGGCTCGATTTGCCAGGTACTCAACATTCTTTAAACACCTTTAATAAGAAAGGGAACTGAAAACAAGAACTAATGGATTTGATGATGATTAAGAACTTAAATGCCTTCTCAAACTCACCCTTGGCTTCTCAGACAAAAATAAGGTTTGCTGAGATGCTCATGGGCATAAATACCTTTTATCAAAACCCACTGAGTAGTCCCCTGGATTTATTGCATTCTTTCAGTGAGTTGATAAATATTTATTGAACCCTACAATTTGCCTGGCATTGTGCTAGGCTCTGGGGTAAGCAAAACTGGGGTAAGCAAAACTGCAGCCTGGTGAGGGAGACACACATCCATCAAATAAGCTTTCAAATATATAACTAAAAATTGCTTTAAGTGAAGGAAAAGTATGAGAGTATAGCACAGGGGCCCTGATTTAGACTGGGGTGGTCAGGGAAGAGTTCATTTAGAGAAGTAACATCTGAAAATACACTTTACCCTTTAGAAGAGCTGGTGATTTTCTTATTCATTCCAAAACCACCAGCAAGTTCAGGAAATAAAAGTTTAACCAAATCAATTGTTCAGTTACCTTACAAAAATGCTAAGTTGATATAAATTATTGATTCAATTCTCCAGTCATATTGATAACATTAGACATGACCTTTCAATTTGATTGTCATTCCGCTTCATAAAGACTTTCATTTCCTTTATCTATTCAAAATAAAACCATCTCAGGAATGATTATATCATTATTAACAAATAAACACACACGCAAAAATTAATTACAGCTAATTAATTATAGATTTTTTTTTAAGATTTATTTTATTTATCTCTCCCCACTCCCTCATTGTTTGTACTTGCTGTGTCTGTCTTCTTTTTTGTTTCTTTAGGAGGCACTGGGAACTGAACCTGGGACCTCTGATGTGGGAGGGAAGTGCCTAATCACTTAAGCCACCTCCGTTCCCTGCTTTGTTGTGACTCTCATTATGTTTTTCTTCTTGTGTCTCTTGTTGTGTCAGCTTGCCGCACCTACCCATTGCGCCAGCTCGCTGCCTTCTTTAGGAGGCACCGGGAACCAAATCACAGGCCTCCCATGTGGTAGGCAGGAGCTCAATCACTTGAGCCACATCTGCTTCCCTAATTATAGTTCTTTACATGCATTAGTCAAAACGTTGGCAAAAGTTTTAAAAGATAGTCAAATCACCCTAGGTAAGTTCTTTGCACTGTGTCCGTGAGGGATGCCTTGCTCTGGAAAAGCATTTCACCTATACACATGGTGTTTTTCCATGGTTTGCTATTTCTTCTGTGGAAGGTTGAATGGGAAAGGGGTTAGTTTCAGCACACACTTAAAACTGCTTATGGTGTAGAAGGGATTATAATACACTGAACACCACTAAAGGGTATTTTGAGATCTCCTCAGAAATCTGTTACATCTCCCAAAACACGAGGAGAGAGAAAAAAAAAAGACTGTAGGGAGTGTCCCAGGGCTCTCTCTTTTGCTTGAATATGTGCCTATGCCTCTATATTTCATATATAACTCAAATTTGGCTAAACAATGCTTAATACCATCTATAGCTATTAGCCATTTTAACTTTTTGTTAGGATATTTACAAACATATCCACATTCATTTATCTCAGCCTTAAGTAAAAAAGAAATTTGATTTTTTTTTTTTTTTTAATAGGCTTCTTTTCTTGCTCTGGCAAATAGAATCTGCTCAACCCATTGGACAGTCTTCAGTAATTGCTTAAAGAAAGGCCATTTCTTCTTTTTACTTCTTTCTTAAACAGTCAGTAAATAACTTATTCATCAAACTTAAGGAAATGCCCAAAAAGGATTTTTTTGGAAAAGCTGTTTTTTTCACTTTACTAAGGCGGACAGTTGAGTTGTTCTCTGCATGAAGTTAGGTAAACTGTTCTCTAGCCAGTTGGAATACAAAGGAGGTCAGTGAGAGTATAGCAAGAAACCCAGCTATGCTGTAGCAATATTTATCACAAGAAATGAGCTCAGCTACACTAATCATTTGGTGTAAAATAAATAAACTCCTCTAGTAGGACATTATCACAGGATCAGAATGTCCTGCTTTGGAAAGGAAGGAATGAGCACAGTGCAGCTTTACTGTAACAGCAGGAAACCATTCTGTGGTCACAGGGATATCTCTCAGATATTTCCCTTTAGGATTAAAGATGTTATCTAAACCAACTACAATGTCATCAAATGATCTCTCTGTTTAGAGCAACTAATCATTAAATTAGCTTGAAATCCAATAATTTGCTGTCTTCAACAAAGTCATATGTTGATTATGTGGATTATTTCCAAATGCATCCTAATAAAAGAAGTAACAAAGTAAGATACTACATTTTTTGAACTCTTACTATAGCAAGGCATTGTGCTAGGCACTTCAGTACATTATCTTGTGTAATTCTTATAGCAACCTTGAATTGGTTTTTTGATGGGTTTTTCTCCCTAGATCACAGATGAAGAAATTGGAGTCGATCGTAATTAAAAATATATGATACATGTGGTCACTGCCTTTAGTTTGGTAACTATGTTGGGTTGAGAAAAAAGTGTGAGGTAGTACCTACAAATAAGGAAATAGGAAATAAAAGGAAACTACAAATAGAAGGGGGAAAAAAGGAGACTCAGGGTAGAGGGAGAAGAAAATTATTATAGTAATAGAATGCTATGTGTCACACTGTACTCTATTTTTTTTTTTTTTTTAAGATTTTTAAATTTTTATTTATTTATCCCCCCCTTGCTGCTTGTGCTCATTGTGTCCATTTGCTGTGCATTTCTCTGTGTCTGCTTGTCCCCTTTTGTTGCGCCATCTTGCTCACCGCGCCATGCGGGCCGGCTTGCCTTCACCAGGAGGCCCTGGGAATTGAACCCGGGGCCTCCCATGTGGTAAACGGGAGCCCAACCAATTGACCCACAGCCGCTTCCCCACACTGTACTCTAAACTTCACTTAATTGTCTCATTTCATCCTTGTAGCTGCCCAATAAAGTAGTTATTATTATTCTTCCTATTTTACAGATGAAGATACTGAGGCACATCAGAACAACTATTGTATGATGTCACTTATAAGAAATATCTAGAAATAGCAAATTCTCAGGGACAGAAAGTAGATTAGAGGTTAACAGGAAAGGAAAGTCTTTGCTTGGTGGGTATAGAGTTACTAGTAGCAACTTCAGCCGTGGCCGTTTTTTGTGACACTGAGGCATAGAGCTTTGATTAACTTTCCAAGACCATGCAGATAGGTAATAAGTCACACTGCAATTAGAAGCTAGGGTCTGTCTGATTCCAAGGCCCTAGCTTTTAAACCACCATAAAATACTGCTGGGGAATGAATTGTTTTGTTGTTGTTTGTTTGCTTTTTAATGATCTTTTGTAGATTCTCAAAGCACTTGGGGAAGATGGAACAATGGGAAAGAGGGGAGTTAAACACCTGGAAAGAACTCACTGGCAAAAGTGAAAGAAGACAGATGAGTCTTCTGAGAAGGAATGTAGAAATCAAATAAATTCCACATAAAAATGCTAGCTATTTTAGATAGGCCAAGGGAGAGTTGCGGCAAGGGCAGTTACAGACAAGATAGAGCTGGAACTTCTTTGGGGGCTGCCGCGACTTCTTGGCATACTGTTTCATGAGGCAGATAGTGTCTCCCCAAGCGGAGGAAGGCATTCTGTGTCCTCAGCATTCTGTGTCCTCAAACTGCAGTGTTGATCAGGCAAAGAGCCACAGCTCACCAATTATTTTGATGATTGGAAATGGCTAGAATATTGGCTTGGTTCCTTCCTCCTTTTGAGTAGCTGCAGCAGGGATTAAAGTGGCCTCAGTTTATTTGCCAAAAAAAAAAAAAAAAAGAAGATAAAAGGAAAGCCAGGCTTATTTGAATACTGAGTTAACGCTCTGGTTGCTAAGTAGAACAATTTTATTAATCTTGCTTATTGGTCTCTCTTATTTCCAGCAGTTTATATTTATGTCCTGGTTCCTAGCACACAGCCTTCAAACAGAACAGATAGGGATAAAGGGAAAAGAGTCTGGGATCCCTAAAGAATTTGCCTCAGCAATACCACACTTGTGGTGGTATCAGAATTCTCTCCTGAAGCCCTTCCCTGCCTGCCTGCTACAGCATTTTACCCTTCATTCCCCAGATGAGTAGCTCCCCCGTCCTGTTGTTCAGTTCCTTAATTATCCCAGGAGAGAGAAGTAAATTTCAGTTTTGAAAACTGAGGGGACTTTTTTTTTTAAGTCTTACCACATCCCACCCTCTTTTCCCTAGTCTTTGTTGTCTTCCCAAGGCCAGGCCAATACCTTCTGACTAAAGTCTTGTTAAAGGATAATTAAAAAAAAAGGTAAAGTCATGACTCACATTCAAATATAAAATGAATATGTATCAAAGATTTTATTTAACACATCAATTAATGAGGAAATCAGTAAGATGTTAAAACTAGTTAAAAAGAGAATCCAAAGTACCATACATATATACGTAATAAGGAATATGGAAATGAATTTACAAATGAGGCAAAACTGCCAAACCCTGCCAAAATCCACAGGCAACTGTCAGTTGCATTTCACTAGACACAGTTCATTTGCGTTTCTATAGACAAGAATCATTTGCATTATTATAAGTTTCTACAACTTACAGGATTGTAAAATAGCTTAAAGAATGACAGGCAGAGATAACCTGAAAGGGTTAAATGGGCAATCTTTCTGCCCATTTCAAAGTCTTTCCTGGTAGGCCCTAAATGCTGAAAAAAGCATAGGCCCTCTTCATATATAATTTTTTTCTGTTTTTTGAGGTACCAGGGCCAGGGAACCAACCCGGGACCTCCCATGTGGGAAGCTCAACCATTTGAGCCACATCTGTGCCTGTAAATGTCCTTAGTTATTTCTTGTTTTTATTTGTTTGTTTTTGTTTTTGTTTTTGAGGTACCAGGGGCCGGGGATTGAACCCAGGACCTCGGATATGGTCAGCTGGCACTCAACCACTGAGCTACATTGACTCCCCCCTATAATTTGATATAAAGACAATACTAGGAAGTGGCTGTGGCTCAGGTGACTGGGCTCCCGCCTACCACATGGGAGGTCACTGGTTCAGATCCTGATGCCTCCTAAAGAAGACAGCTAGCTGGCTTGATGGGCAAGCGTGGCAAGCTGACACAAAGAGACACAGGAAGAAAAAACATAATGAGAGAAATAAAGCAATGAGCAGAGGTTCCCGGGTCCTCCTAAAAGAAGACAACAAACTTACACAACAGGTAGGCATGACAAACTGATGCTACAAAATGATGCAACAAGAGATGTGGGAAGGAAAAACAATGAGAGACAAAACAAAAGCAGGGAGCAGAGGTGGCTCAAGCGATTAGGCACCTCCCTCCCACATCAGAGGTCCTGCATTCGGCTCCCAGTGCCTCCTAAAAGGAAACAAGGAAGACGAACAGACACATCAAGTGAAAAACAACAAGGGAGTGGGGGAAAATAAAATAAAAATCTTAAAAAAAATAAAGTAAAAGTACTAAACCGAAACTCACAAAGTTCATAATTTCATAATGAAAGCAAAATATCTTCTTCTAAAATTTCTTATTACAAATTTCTGGATAAGTACCTGTGTAATGTTTGCTGCCCCTGCTTTGCCCCTCCCTATAACTTAGCTCTTGGGCACACTGGTGACATCTTTAGTAAAGCCTCTTAGAGGCCAAGCCTTAACATAAACCTACGGCTGACTTCATGTAATAAATCTAAGAAGAAAATGGGAGAAATTTTATATGGGTAGAATGCCTAAAATAAAACCCAACTGTAAATCATGTTTTTCAGGATGCCTATATATCATAAATCATATTTTACAGGGTACCTCTGTTTCAAAAACAAAAACATTGTACTGATTTTACTTCTAGTGTTTCACTTCAATTATGTCAAGAGGTAGAGAATTGTGGACCTTTTAAGCAGTATGATAAGAAGCCACTTTGAAAACATTTCAGATATCAGCTAAGTCAATTAATTAAAAGGATAGTTTTTGACTACTCAATGGGAAATAACTGTAATTACAAATTTCAGAAAATTATTTGAGATCATAGTTGTTTAGGGAGCAAGCAGCTTTCTAGATTCAGAAAAGAGAAGGCGGGAGCTGGACAGGAAGGTAAAGATGGAAATTAAAGACCCTTGATCATACTTTTTTCAACTCTGATTCTGAGCTGAAAGCGGAAATAGTGAGTATACGAAAGTATGGTATAAAAGGTCCCTGAAATTACAGCAGCATTTGGCCCGGGGGTGATACTTGCCAGTTGGAAAGGACAGAGCCCTTGTTGGTCACTGGTCGTTGCCAGGAGGCCATGAACACTGTTTTGTGGTTAACACTTCTTCCCAGCTCCGTGGCAGTCACATATCAAAACGGGACAAAACCGGTTCCCCAGGCTGTGGCACCCTATTACAAAATCTGTTTCGGTTCCTCTTGGTTCTTTTTTTTTTTTTTAAAGATTTATTGATTTTTTATTTATTTATCCCCCCCTTGCTGCTTGTGCTGCTGTGTCCATTCGCTGCGTGTCTTCTCTGTGTCTGCTTATCTCCCCCTTGCTGTGAGGTCTTGCCGCATTAGCCCACGGCGCGCGAGCCGGCCTGCCCTCACAAGGAGGCACCCGGAAGCGAACCCGGGGCCTCTCATATGGTAAACGGGTGCTCTATCCATTGCGCCACACCCGCTTCCTGCCGTGAGGTTGCTGCATCAGCCCATGGCACCGCTCAGGCCGGCGTGCCCTCACAAGGAGGCCTCGGGACAGGAACCCGGGCCTCCCATATGGTAAACGGGGGCTCTATTCACTGAGCCACACCCGCTTCCCCCCTCTTGGTTCTTGCTCCAGCCCTGATTTCTGCATTCTGATAACTGGTTGATGGGTTTCTTTCAGCTTTTTCAATTCTGGCCTCATTTAGTAAGCACTGACACTTTGCTGATAAATACACTATATTCTGTGACCCATGGCCTCATATAGCCCCCTGACTTCATTGCTCCATGTGGTAGAGACTGCATTTGAGCATCACTTCTCCTGGTTTCAAGTCATCTTGAGCCACTGCTCCCCTCCTAAGTCTTCAGCTGCTGCAGTACCTCCTTCCTCAAGGTCACTTCCAATAAGCGCCCAGGTGGGCTTACATTCTAAAAGCTCTCTGCTGCCTCCTCCAGGAATCCAACAGCACTACTTCAAACTTCTTCCTGGCTCTGGGATTAACTACTTAGCAAATTGTTGAAATCATGTAAATTGCTGGAATAATTCCAGAATCTGATGTGGGACTTCTCTCAACTTGCACTAAGGAAGGTAAAATAAGCAAAAAAGCAAAACCAGGGAAGTGGGTGTGGCTCAGTGGATAGAGCCCCCGTTTACCATATGGGAGGCCCGGGTTCGCGTCCCGAGGCCTC
>JAQZBX010097453.1:0-11690 GCA_029593785.1 Cabassous unicinctus
GGAATATTTCGCAGTCATCAAACTGTCTCAAACAGTTACACATAACAATGTGGATGTATCTTAACAATATAACACACTGAAAAAAGTCTCAAAAGACAGCATATATGTATGAGGATATATATGATTTTAAGAATGCAGATAGATACAATAAAACTAAATACAGAGAAAAGGAATGAAGAATGGTGAACACAAGGTTTAGCACAATGATTCTTCAGATGGAGAGGAGTCAGATGCAGGTAAATGTCAAAGTCAAATTTATAGAATGGTGGGTTTCTGAATTACATTATTAAACTACATCACTGTGATGGCAATTTCATGTGTCAACTTGGATAGGTTATGGTGTTCAGTTGTTTGGTCAAGCAAGCACTGGCCTGACTGTTACTGTAAGGATATGTAATAGATGGATTAGGATCTAGAGTCAGTTGACTGCTTCTAAGGTTCATTGCATCTACAAACAACAAAGGAGATAGTCTTCAGTAATGAGGGGAATCTTGTCATCCAATTAGTCGGAGGTCTTAAAGTGAGAATTGAAAATTCCAGGTGTCAGAAAGAATTTCTGCTTCTTCTTCTGCCAGCTAGCTTCTCCTAGAGAATACAACTTCACCTTTCATCAGTTTCCAGCTTGCGACTGGCCCTACAGAGTTCTGATGTGCCAGATTACCAAATCACCTTTTTTGAAATTTCCAGCTTGCAGCCTGTTCTGTGGAATTTGGTTTTGCTAACTCCCACGGTCACATGAGCCGATTCATGTTCCTCTCTCTCTCTCTCTCTCTCTCTCTCTCTCTCTCTCTCTCTTCTCTCTCTCTCTCTCTCTGTCTCTCTCTCCCTCTCTCTAAATATGTATATATACTCTATCAAATCAGTTTCTCTGAAGAACCCTAATACAATCACATCAAATTATGAAAAATAAAAATATATGGTGAGATGCCTCACCTTGTTGCTTCCCACTGCTTAAAAATCACAGCTCTGCCTTTTATATGTGACAGTGTATATAGTTGTTTAATTGCCTGTAATTCATATAACAAATCCTTTCACTTCTGCTGAGTCCAGCCAATGCAGATTCTTTTTTCTCCAAGAGGAGTATAACTTTTGGTCAGCTAGTGGTGCTTTCGAACAAAGAAATCAGAAGGGAGGCCAAGGACAGAAGAAAACAGGCTTTTTAAAATAGCCACATGTTGGAACTTAAAGTTGCAAATAGCTGAAAATGTATTTGGTTTTGTCTATCAGTCAGTCTGAAAAATTGCAGTAAGCTTAACTGAGAGGTTCAAAATTGGTAAAGAGAAAATTCAGTAACTGAAAATCATGAACAAGAAAATGTCTGTGAGGAGGCTACTTTCCCCAACTTCAAGAGAAATCACAGCAACTATCCCATATTTTAATGTCTTTTGAATGAGATAGAAAGAGCTCTAAACTGAGGAGCTGGTAACTTATATGATTGCCTTTTTCTGGCTCTCCAGGGAAAAACAGGCATTCATTGTAGTTAAGTATAAGTTTAGCAGGACTGCGAGCAGGTACAAATGACTAAGAGGTGGATATTACTGGTGAGTGGAACCTTGCCAGCTTTCAGATTTGGGGGTCCTTATCATTAGAGAGCATTAGTAGCCAGAATCACAGTGACAGAGTCCAAGGTGTACTCTGTTAGAGAAAGATAATTGCTGCCATGTTGGTGGATGTGAAGCTTAGCTCTGCTTCAGTCCTGCAGGAAGTATGAGTTGTGATGATAATATAACATCTGCACTGCAAACTGGGAAGAGCTGGGGATGTACAGGTGACACAAGTTACAGAAATACCTCCCACAACTGCCAAGACTGAGGCAGCCCATTTTCTCATGAACTCTGAAGTGGCTTCGATATAAGGACAATTAAGTTGTAATGACAATAGCAAGTGAAACTGCATTAGCAGCATCCTGACCTTGTGATTTATTCCTCCTTGAACCCCTAGAATTTAGCATCATTGCTGCCACAAATATTTCCAAAATATTCACTGGAGAAGCATCATGCTCACCACGAGGGCCTCGCTCTCTCCATGTTTGATGACTTAAGTCTTTGGGTGCAGGAAGAAAAGTTCCAGGTCTTAGCTTATTCTTTGCCTGGCATCCACTCCCCACTGCTATATTCTCTCCCCAATACATCTTTTCAAGGTCACTTGAGTGTCACCTCCTCTATAGACATGTTTCCCACCACAAGTTTCCATCTGTGCTCTGAACAACTCCATCATTTGTTTTCTTTACCACACATTTAAATACTTTATGAAATTATATTTTGTATACTAGCTAATTAGAGTAATCCTTGTCCAGAAAGTATGTCAAAAAAAGTCTCTGTTTGGAACATATTTCCTCTGCCATAGCATCTAGCAAAGACACACAGCCATTGACCAATGAATACAGGCTGACTTGATTTTTCAAAGAATACCTTTGCCCTCCTTTATGCATCAAAGTTCTATTAGCAATTGTAGCTTTAGCTGAATAGTGCAATCCACACAGGAAAATCTATACTTAAGAATATTCACTTTCTAATTAGAATGCTTCCTCACTCCATCCAGTGGCATAAATATCATATTTCTATATTTAATATCCATATTTATTTGCTCTATGTGCACATACATAATTTTTTCTAATAAATTTGATATATCTCAGGGTGCAAAGTGTAACTATTTCTAATTAGTTTGATCAAAGACACCATAGTCAGTGCTGAGTAATGGAAATTATGCTAATAAAAATTCTATTGCTTCTGACAGGGGAAAAAATGGCCATACATTGATTCAGCCCTCCCAGCCTTCCAGAAAAACATTTACATGTGATGTATTTATAAGGGAACATAAAAGTATATATAGTCACAGTTTGTAATAATCCTGAAGGCCCTGCAGCAGAAGCAGCAGGGCAGGAAGCTATTTCTGCTGACTTCTTCTTTTATTATCTGAGTCATTTTCTACACTGACCTATTGTGACACCCTCTGTGAGAGTAGATGAGGCAAAAAAGGAAATGACTGACCATAAAGAGAGCCACGATTGTTCTCCTCTGCCATCCCTGTATTCCAGAGTTTAATGTCAGAAGAAAATAGGGCATGCTTACTGAAATAATGAGTCACTCAGTGAGTATTTGTTGAGGGAAAAGTAAACTAACATTTATTGAGTATATAAAATGCGTGGCGAGATCCACGGAAGATGCGCAGAAGTCAAGTATCTGGAGACAACTCCGGAAATGAATGATTTCTAAGGATACCAGGGATAAAGAACCAAAGACATTTTAGAAGGGAATCTGGCACCCAGGGAGCAGTGATATAGCATATTTATTGCCAGAAGATACTACTTGGAACCTATAGTAGTAAACGGCCCAAAAAAAGGTCTCGGTAGGAATCAAGGATTCCACCAGCCCCAGAGTTCACATTTGCAGCAAGAACTAAGTTTAAATCCTTTGTTTTCTACAAGGTATCATGTAATCTTAATCAAGTTTATTAGGGTTGCTGAATCTTAGTTTATATGACATTTCCTTAGAAAATGTCAGCCAAAGTGCTGGGTGTATGGCAGATGCTCCATAAATACAAGATCCCTCTTCTTTTTCCCATGAATTTATTCACTCATTCACTCATTTAATGAACAATTAATGAGGAAAACCTGATTCCAAGGAGATGGGGATAGAAGAAGAAACCCTTCCAACTGATCCCTTCTTAGATGAAGCTCATAGCCTGATGAATAAGTTAGAAATTGTTACAATAATTATCAAGTAAATATTAAGTTATAATGATTGCATGCAAAGATAAAGGCAAATGCTGCTCTATAAGAGACCTACACCTGTATGTTCAGGATAGATTTCCTGACAGAAGTGGTACCGTAGCCAAGAGCAAAAAGGCAAACCCCTGTGAAGGCCTTGAGTCCTAAAGGAAACAGGAAGGACTTAGAAACAGACAGCAAGTGAGGATGGATATAGCATAGACAGTGAAGGTTTAAGCACATGGCATGAGACAGGAATGGTAGGCAGGTTGTGGGCACTTAGCCGTAGTATAATATGAAGACTCAGAGAGCAACTAAATGGCAGAGTGACGTGATCAGGCTTTTATTTAAAAACACATGAATCCAGCCATCTTGTAGGTAATCAGAAAAGTACAAACACAGATGTGGGGAAAATTTGCAGAAGGTTTTGTTATCATTGAGATAAGATGGTGGAAGCTTGGAATAAATGGTAATAGAGGGGGCAGAAAGACATGAGAAGTTTGGATACATATTCAGGAAAGAAACTTGATAGGACTTGTATTTGATTGCATATTGGGACCCCCAGGGTTTAAAGGCCTTAGACAAATTTCAGAAAGTTTTTACTGTAAAAGGGAGCCAAGAGGTGGGTCATAGCTGGGAGGAAACGGTAGGTCAAAGGAGTCTTTTGTTTCTGTTTTAGTCGTTGCTTGTAAGGTGGAAGACTTGAGGTAAGTCTACAGGCAAATGATTACACAAGGATATATTGAAGATGAAGAAGAGAAAAGGAATAATTACAGAAGCACTGTCCTTGAAAAAGTCAGAAGGGATGGGATTGCAAACTCAAGAGGATCATTTGACTTTTAAGGGGAGCAGGGACAGTTTGTTCACTGGAACAAGATGGAGGCAGATAAAAGGGTGAGATGAAGATCATGTAGGATATTTAGTGATGGGAAGATAAGACAACTCCAACACTGCTAAGAATGGTGGGCAAAAGGAGGAGGTTTCAGTAATTGGAGAAATGAAGAGAAAATGTGAACAAATAGTTTGGGATTACAGGAAAATATACTTAAGAAGTGAAATGATATCTCCAAGCTATGTTGAATTATCACATTACATTGTTGGTGATGAATTTAAAGTGAGACCAGTCTTTACGGGTTTAATCACTGAGGTGATAGTTTTGGTGGATTGTGGGTAAAAAGGATAGTGAAGACATGAAGGGAAGGATAGAAAAATATTTTAAATAGTAAAGTCTATGGGTCTCAATGAGGTAAAGAAATTGTTAGAGTAGAAGATATGAAGTAATATGCTGTGAGGAAAGGAGGTAAAGATCAGATTTCAGAAACTGTATTTCCTGTTCATTACATAGTAAAGAGTGTGAGTGTAAGAATGGGGTAGAGGAAATACTATTGAGATGAGAAGACCATGTAATTAGAAAGTCCAGATGTAAAGGGAGTCCGTGCTAAGGAGGACAACACGTGAAGGACAACACACAAAGCCCAAAGGACTTTCACAGTAGATAATGAATGGAAGACATCAATTTGGGATAAAGCTATTGATAAAGACATAGGATACAGGCTTTTAAGTTGGCTTGGAAAAAAATAGTTGATATACTACCTAAGGTTATTGATATAGCACTATACCTCACTTGCCTTGAATTGATAAATCTAGGAAAACCCACAAATTACTCATGGGCTAATTGCTTCTTAGAAATCATTCATCTTAATCTACCTCATGTTACAATGGAGAGATTGATTCCCAGAGAAATAGTGTTTCTGAAGATCACCTCTTTAATTTATGGGACAATTAGACCAATAACTTTGTCTAGCTTCTTTTCATACCATCAAATCAAAGGCAATAATTCTCAAATAATCTGTTTTTTCATAAAATTTATTATTACTTTTAAAGAAGCTTTGTATTACATAAATGTTACATCAAAAATATAGGGGATTCCCACACACCTCACCCCCTCCCCTCCCTCACTTTTCTCACATTAACATCTTTCAATAGTGTGGTACATTCGTTACAAATGATGAACACATATTGAAGCATTGCTAGTAAGCATGGTCTATAGTTTATATTATGGTTTACACTTTGCACTTCACAATTTTATAGGTTTTGACAAAATGTATAATGATCTGTATCTGTCATTGCAATATCATACAGAACAGTTTCAATGTCCCCCAAATGCCCCATGTTACACCTATTCTGCCCTCTCCCTCCCCTCAGAACCTCTGGTGACCACAGCCTTTTTATCAATGTTACAAGTTCTTCCATAATAATAATAGAATAATATGTCTACTTTAGTCCATAGTTGCATTCCCCCTTTATGTTTGTTCATTCCTCAGTCTTGAGCATTTGGGGATGGTGATGCCCTCTCTGCTTCCAACTGAGAGAGGGCTTAGATCCCATGGAACAGATGGGTAGAAATGTCTTGCTTGCAGTTGTAGATACTCTGTTTTTTGGGATGGGCCTTGTCCATCATCATCCTTTTGTTAGTTGTCCTGGGTGAGTCCGATGAATTGAAGGGTAGGTGTTGGCTGCAACTCTGCTGAGATTCAGGGCTTAAATGGCATATGAACAGCCAGAAGATTTAAGTCTCTGGGACACATACTTAATGGGTATAGTGCCAATTATAGATTCAAATAAAAGGGGCATAAGAACCATTTGTAAGAAAATTATAAATGAGTCCAACTGCAATACATTGGGAGGATAGGTTATCATATATTCCAAGGCAAGGCTCGCTGATAGTGTGTCTAATTCCTGGGATTGTCTGCCCTGCAGACAACTGTGTAGCATGTTCTCTGACAAATTCCATCATCAGCACAGTTATCACAAAATAGTCACCTCCATTTGTTGGTGGGGTGAAAATTCAAGCCAACTGCTTGAAGTATTGAGCAGTTCAAAGCAGAAAATGAATATTCAGAAATCTTGATTCCACTTTTGTAGTTTTAACTCAATCTCTCTAATTCATAGGAGATGTTCCAGTTTGGAACCCTTTTATCCCTTCTCAAACCCCCATTCTCTAATCATCCCTCCTTTTCTCAATCTCTTCCATTCTTTAACTCCTAACACCTAAATATAGCAGAAACTTGAGTGAGAAATATATTTTCAGAGATTGTGGGGAGCACTGTGAGCTTATTTTTATTTTTTTTTAAGTACTGAAGCCGGGAATTGAACCCAGAACCTCATATGTGTGAAGCCGGCCCTCAACTACTGAGCAACATCGGCTCCCCTGAGTTGGTTTTTTCATTTGTTTGCTTGTTGTTTTTTGTTTGTTTGTTTGTTTTTAGGAGGCACCAGGAACAGAAACCCAGGACCTCCCATGTGGCAAGCAGATGCTCACCACATCCACTCCCTGTGAGTTCTATTTTTATATATCCCATAATGAAAGAAATCAGGAATAAGAGTTATCTAGGGAATTTCTGGGGCTGGTATTGATAAAGAGCAGTTGCATTGTTGGATGGTGTAATTCTTTTGCATTTAAAAGTAAAATCAAGTTTAAATAAAAACACATGCTCCATTATGGAGAAAAATCAATCATAAACAATCTGCTTTAAAGGTAGTAAAGAAAGCAAAAGAGAATGCAATAGTCACACTTCTTTGCTTGATGATAAAATGCTTATGAATAGGTAAAACCTTCACAAGCTTCTGAGTATTCTTATCTCTTTTCTCCCACTGGGCACCTCGAGAAATGTAAAGGAAGTACTGAAAAAATTGTCAGAAAATCCAGTCCCATCTGTAGTAGAAAACTAAAGCCCCATATATACTCTTGAAAACTTGAGTTTGGTTTATGATTTACGGAGGCATTCAGGACTCACATACAGCATGCATAACAGATCCAGGAATAACAAGAAAAGACTAAAGTTTCCATGGGATAAGGTAAGGGAAATAAGAATACCCCATTTACCCTTGCTATAGAAAAGATTGTGTTCTTCAGAAATATACCATGGCTAGCTCCGATGCCATGTAACAGAATGGAAAACAGTGGTAAGGATTTACGGTTTAAATAAATTATTTCCAGAAGACATGTTTCCAAGCTTTTAGTGGGGAACAAATAGTTTGAAAAATCTGGAGACAGAACACTTCTTTCTATAAGCAAATCAAGAGGATGAGTGACAATATAACAACTTCTTAATATCACTTTTATGCATCTGCTCTATTGGCTTAAAAATATTTTGCTCAAGACAATTAGAAACTCAATTAATAAACATCCAGAGCAAAAAACAGTGCCTCATTATATTTTTGTTTGTTTTTATTCTCAGATAAGACACTTATCTTACTTATTTATAGGTAAAATTTCGTCAATTATATCTGAGAACAAAAAAAACACACCCTGTTTTGTTGCTGCTGCTGCTGCTGCTGTTGTTTTAACCTGTGTCAAATTAACTGTCTCAGGGTCCCCATTAGAGAAATAAAAAATCTATCCTGGGTCACCATGGTGGAATTGGATGTTTTGTAGATTGCATCAGTCAGGAGAAGTTAGGTAACAACCCCAATCACTTAAGAAAATCGAAGGTAACAACCCCAAACCATCAGTGGCTGAAAATAACAAAGGTTCATTTCTATCTCACCCTCCATGTTCAAAGAGGTAAAGCAGAGTACTTTATTCACTGTAGTTATTCTGGGACCCAAGATAACAGATTATCAACCAAATTATGATACTAAGATACCTTAGTATCTGTTTCCTTGATCACAATCACTGTGATGGGAGAAGAAAGAGCACTGGACTATTGAATGTTTCAGTTTGAAGACGACACCCACCACTTCTACTCACATTTCCTTGGCCAGAACTAGTCACCAGGCCATATCTCCCTTCCAGTGGGCAAGGAAGTATAATTCTTCTTGTACCCAGAAGTAAGAGAAAATCAGATATTAGTAAATATTTGTAATGCCCACCACAATTCAATCTTCTGTTCACTAAATATTTCGTTGACTTTCAACTCCTTTCCAAGCGAGACAACCCAAAAATCCAGCATATCCATGTGATGCAAGGTTGTGTTTACAACAGGTTTAGATATGATTTTTCTTCCTCAGATAATTAGGAAGTAAAAAGCAAGGTATCTGTTTCCAATAACCCACTATACAATGTGAAACAGGAATAAAATAAAAACAATGAATGTTCACTTTCAGTAAAAAGAAGAATGGGAAACACACAACAGCCCCTGGTCCATAGAAATTCTGAAATTCTATTGGGCAGAAATTGTCAGTACATATCTATTATGGAAAAAAATTGTCCGCCTTCCTATATTTCCTCAACTGCTTCTTTTATCTCTCTTTGGTCAGTGAACTTCCTGTGTGGGTTGCTTTTCCATATTCAGACTTAAATGAAGCATCATACTGCTTACAGGGTGTGGGATATGGTTTTCTGAGAGGTCTTCTAGAGGTCTATGAGGTTATTACAAATTGAAATTATGGTTGGGCCAGCCACTCATGGGATGAATTTTGACCAAAGTATGATTCCCCCTTGCCACCCTTTCTAAGAAATACTATTTGGGATTAGTTCATGGAAGAAAGGTAGGAGAGATAATTCATGTATGGCCCTCTCCTTTCTCCCTGATAATGAACATATCTACCTGGCAATCTGATCAAGACGAAAGTGAAATACAAACTATTAGGTGCTCTGGACAAGAAGTGACAAATCCTTCTTGCTCACTTTTCATTGGCCAGAACAATTCACATGAACATATACAATTTCAAAGTTTAAATAACGATAATCCTCCATGTACTTGAAAGAAGAAGAGAACAAGTTGTCAGAGAACATAAGCAGTGTCCATCACAGATCTCCTTAATCCAGGATCCCCAGGCTTATCATCCAGCTCTCACCCTTTATGGTGCTCTATGTGCATGGGTGGCCAAGGTCTCTACCACCCTGGAATTTCCTTAACTTACTTTTCCAGTAGTCAGGACTAAGCCTATGTCATCCTCAGGGTTGTGCTATGCCTATCTCCCCAATATTTGGGTTAGGTAAGTACACTTGGGACACCAAGGTCCATTCTTGAAAGAAAACTATTGAGCTTCACCAAAAAAGGCCTTTGGCAAAGGTCCAAAGACACCATAGTCTTCTTGAGGCTTAGGTTAGTTACTTTCTTGGGGAACTAGAGATTAGTATAGTAACAGAGAAAAATTCCTTTGAGCCCCAGCTTAATCAGTTGCCTCATCTTAACTAACAACATCTTCGAAGAGCTTATTTTCAAGTAAGGTCTCATTCAGAGGACCAGGAGTTAAAAGTAGAACATCTCTTATTGGGGAGCACAATTCAATTCATAATACTGAGTGATGATGTTGAAGTTGATAATGATGATGATGAAAAAGAGCCGCTGGTTTAGATTGTTCAGCATCAAAGTACATTAAAATCTGCATATTTTTCTCTATGGAGGAATTGAACTCAAGCAGCTAATTCATTTTCTGTCACTAAAAAACTAAACACAAATGTTTAAATAACAATGAGCAGGGAATTCTAGAAGAATAAATAATTTGAGCTTTGGGTCCTCAATTGAAATTTTATTTGAATTTTGACAAAACAATGCATTGGCTCAGATTAGAAACCAAGCCTCTAGCTTAAAAGTAGTTCCTTGGGATTCATCTCAGGCATCCATTTCAACCTCAACGTTCTATGAAATGTTTGCATGTTGGTTTCTTTTCTGCATTACTGACTTGTGCTAAGGCCCACACTTTCCTAAAAGATGTTCTCCTAAAAGTCCCCCACTCTGCCCATAATCATCTTTTATAATTCCAACCTCACACCTCCATGTCAATAAGATAGATGTAAACATTTAAGAGAAGAGGTAATAACAGATCCTGACAACTGGAAATCATTCTCTCTTTTGGCTCTCACATATTGTCAGCCTTCCCAGAACACATTGGCCCAAATGCTAGCATTTTTCAAAATGGATTCCTCCCAATCCATTATCATGAATAGGTGAAATCATTTCCAAGATGCATCTGGGTGTGCAGACATTACAACTAACTAATTCAATAAACAGCGGAAAGATGTATGCTTATCACATTTCTGCAGGGACGCAAAAAATATATTTCCAGAAATGTTATGAGATAGCATTTCTTGATTTAAAGGAAAGAAGATGCTCTTGTCATTCATTCATTCATTCATCCATTTATGCAATTGTCATTGTGTGTTTCTGCATGTAAGGTGGCTCTGAGCTAGATGAATCTCCAGCTAAGCCTCTTGGGCAGATACTTTATCTGCATTGATCATCCTTCCCTTTTCACAATGCAATCCATTCAGATCAATAGATTTCACTTTTTTGTTTATCTTTTGGAATTGACTCCTTCTTTAGGCAAACAGATAGTTATTTTTCACCATTGTAAACACATAACTTCAATTAAATAAATTATTTAAATTTGTGTAGGATTAGAAAATTATAACAGATTTTTTTTAGATAAGCTAATACAATCATTTACCAGATTTTTCAATACGTACCATTTATGAAGGCTCTTTGGGGATATGCTATTAAATCATCAAAACACTTAATCTGCCCATAAACTTGCATGGGAGCACCTATTATGGTTACGTCACTATGCCTGCTGCAGGGATGACACCGTTACATATGTATGGACTGAATCATGTCCCCTACAAAGACACGTCCAAGCCTTAGTTCCCAGACCTGTGGATGTGAAACAATTAAACAGGATCTTTCAAGATATTATTAACTAAGGCAAGGCCAAAATGAATGAAGGTGAGTCTTAATCCAATGACTTGAGTCCTTGTAAGTAGAGAAAATTTGGACACAGTGAGTAGGAGACAGAGCAGACAGTTGGCCATTTGGTGGGGGCAGACATCTGGTTATGGACTGACAACAAGTTACCACCAGAATGCTACAGACTTCAGAGAAAACGTGAGCCAGGTGACACCTTCATTTTGGACTTCTAACCTACAAAATTGTGAGACAATAAATTCCTGTTGTTTAAGCCAACTAGTCTTTGAGACTTTATTACAGAAGCCCTGGCTAACTAAGACAGTATATGATACTGTCATTGACATCAA
>JAQZBX010097454.1:0-11692 GCA_029593785.1 Cabassous unicinctus
ATAGCTACTGAAATTTCAAACATGAAATACATATGATGACTCTCTAAGTATGCTCACAGGAAACTTTTATTGCTATTGTTGAGTGATTTCAAAGCCTTTTGAATGCCAAATGAACCAAGGACCACAGCAACGGATGTGAATTCCTGCGAGAGTGGCAGAGCAACAGGGACTGCCTCCAGCCAGGGCCGGAGTCCCCTTAGGACAAACTCAGATCACGGTTATAAAGGACAGGGAGCCCACTCTAACACTGTGTGCTGCGGACAAATTTTAATGAGCAAAACGCATCCATTGCTAACTCCTTCCCAAGTGGAAAATGTGTTCTCTGGTTATTTCAGCCTTATTTTCAATGCCTGGGTTCCCAAAAGGGGCCAGCTTCCCACTGGGCCACAAAGATGAGGCCATTCAAGGCCTTTCTCCCGCCTTGCCTTGCAGCCCGGCTCCCGCCCCACACATACCTCAGCGTCGCAATTCCTGATGAGGGTGTCCCGGTTGGAGACCATACCCCAGGCTGCGATGCCAATGGCCACGATGTTCTCCTCGGAACTCCTGCTGATGGTGTTATCTCTCACCACCTCCCCGATGTACTTCATCAGGCCATAGTGAGTCCCTCCTGTGAGGATCCAAGCCCCTGGCAACGAGGGAGAACAGCCGCTGTGGAGCAGGGCCTGCTCTCACGGACCCCTAAGGACACCCCCCGCCCGCACCCTGAGCATCCGGACGCAGCAGCGCCAGCCGTGCTTGGGAAGGGGCTTTGCTCAAGTCCATGTAGTAAGGAAGGAGAAGAGCAGCTGGGGCCGTGGTTCCAAGAGGCGGTCGTCAAAAAATACAGAATCTGGGCCCCTACGAGAGCTACAGCGTCGGGCTCTCTGGGGTTGGGGCCAGGGAACTCGCATCTTTAATCGGCCTCGTGGGTGAATCTTTTTACAGAGACAATAAGTGCCTTTGAGCTAAGCCTTTCTCCTGCCATGGAAAGCAGTGCCCTCTGCTCCAAAACCTCCACCTTGGTGGGAAGAGAGGGGCGCAGCTGGGATGGCCCTGGTGCTAGCCATCTAGCTGTGTTTCTAATGACACAATTTTGCACAGTGGTATTTTCTAGGTTTATATTTGATGGTCTTTGCAATGTCAAGAGTTTTGCAGGGTTTTAATTTTTTTTTCCAAAATGGAAATGAATAAAATATCTACCAAAATAATATTTAGCATAATAATGGAATCTCAAAGTTGGAAATGGCCGTAGTCTAACATGTTACCCATCCAGAAATCCCACATCAAGGAGTAGTCAGCGATCTCTGAAACCCTCAGGAATCCCGTGGTAGCCCTCTCATCTAATTGCCAGAAAGTCCTTTTGTTCACGACTGCTCTCCATTCTCGAATTTTACTGCTGTCTCCAACAATGAGGAACAAGTTTAGTCATCTCCTGTGTAAGTCCTTCGGATGTGCTACCTTCCTTGGAAGTATCATACCTAATTCCTTCAGCCAGTTCTCCACAGGACCTTGGCCCCCAGGGTCCCTCCTCTTGGCATATTTCCGTTGTCAACATTCCTTTTTGAATTAGGCAAAAAGGGAAGTGAACCTAGCACTCCGTGCAGCCAGTGCAAAGTAGAATGAGACTGAACTTTCCAGCTCTGACCCTCTCATTTCCTGGAAGTAAAAACGCGAGCTTCTCCCGGCCAGGCATTTTTGTCTGTTTTGTTCTCTGCTATATTCCCAGCACCTAAAACGATCCTGGCACATAGTAGGAATCTAGTAAGTATTTGTTGAATGGTTGAATGAATGAATGAGTGATGTGTGCTCAGGATTTAGTAGTAAAGTAGCAATTTTATCATAAAGTAGCTACTACCTACAGTGCCTCCTCTGGTTGGTCAGGAAATAAGAATAAAGGGAAAATAAGCCATCACAATTTCTTCTTGACAATAAAGATAAGTCCATATTGACCATAAGACACGTTTTCCGTAGTTCTGCCAGGCAATTAATATTCTTAAGGAAGTTTAAAAAGCCATCAAACTAGGTAAACTGAACCTAATCATGAAGAAGCATCAGTCAAACACAAATTGAGGAACAGTCTACAAAACAATTGGCCTGTACTCTGCAAAAACATCATGGAAGACAAAGAAAGGCTGAGGAACAGTTCCAGATAAAGGACAATTAAAAAGATGAAAAAGTAAATGGATTGAGGCTGGAAGGAGAAAAAATGCTGTTGGGAAAACTTGAATATGACCTGTTTGTTAGACAGCAATAGCAATCAAAGTTAACTTTCCTGAGTTTAAAATTATATCAGATTATTTAAGAGAACGTCCCTGTTCTTAGGAAACACACGCTGGAGTACATACCCACCAAAAGTCATGAGGTCTGTGACTTACTCTCAAATATCCTCCCCCCAAAAAAGCATAATATGTGGGTATTTATGGAAAGAGATCAGACAAACCTGGGAGAACACTAACAATTGGTGAATCTAGATGAAGGGTGTACAGATGCTCATTGTATTATTCTCACAACTCTTCCGTAAGTGTGGAATTTTTTCAAAATAAAATTTAAAAAGCAGTGGAAAGCTAAGATAAGCTATTTTAAATAAGAAAGTCAGGGTTATTTGTTCTGACAGCAACCAAGCACTTCCGTGCTTAGAATCAACTAGGCACTGCCACTGCTCCCCAAAACGCCTCGTTGATCTCAAAACCAAAGAGTGAACCACCTGAATTTTCCTTTTCTGATCCACCAGAATCTCCTGGGTAAATGCTCACTTGTGGATACAATATAATAAGAAAACGAAGAGGCTTAGCAGAAATTAATACCCACAAGAAAGTACCTTCCTGCTGATTTTAAGCGACTTGGCGAAGCCCCGCCCCTCTGCCAGTGTTCCCTTTCCGACCCTCCACTTGAGGACACTGCTGCCGCCAAGGGATTGACTAAGCTCGCAGGCTGCAGGGGCCGCTGCGCGCGCAACTTCCGGGGCGCCCGCCCCGCGCACCTTTCGACTGCGCGATGTAGATGAGCCGGCTGAAGATCTTGCGCATGCGCGGCTTCAGGGCGAAGTTTTTGGCGCCGCCGGTCACGGAGATGACGAGGTTGGGTGTTTTCAGGTGCCAGTGCTGGGTCAGCAGCTCGTAGAGGATTTCAGCGTCCGTGTCACAGGACAGACGGATGTACTGCCGGGGGACAGGGGAGAGGGGAGAGCATGACGAACGCCTCGTGGTCCCCCGACCCTAGAGGAGGAGGCGTGGGGAGAAGGGTGGGAGCAAAGGAGGGTCCCGGGCAGCGGCAGGGCTGTGCAAAGGCCCTGGGGGGGAGTGAAGGAACCAGTGTGGCCGGACCGGCAGCGGGAGGAGACGCAGTCCAGAGAGGCTGGAGGACCGAAAAGGGCCTTCCCAGCCAGGCCGAGGGCTTAGGACTGAAGGCCGTGGGGAAACTGAGGTGTGTTAAGCAGAATAGAAACTGGATGGAATTCACATTTCAGGAGTCCGCGTGGATGGGGGTGCCACGGCAGAATTCGGGAGAGCTGAGAGGAGGCTGCCCTGCGCACCATCCAGGCAAGCCATTCTGGGGCAGAGGCCCTGGGAAGAGCCAGCAGTGGGTGGAGTTGGGTCCCGTCCAGGGGCTGCATTGACAGGGCCTGGGGGTGTGAGGGCTCAAGGTGCTGCCCAGGCTGCCGGCTGCCGCGCTGAGACGGGGCACCAGGAGGATCTAAGAGATTTTTCTGAACATTGATAATCTTTGCAAAGCCCTGCAAAGTGGGTGCACGGAGGAAAATGTTGCCTTATTCAGGGCAACGTGTATTCTCAGGAATGTCCATAAAGCAAACAAAACTGCCGGTTTCATCTGCCTTTTGTAGCAGAGGGGGTCAGCGTGGATGCCACACGTCACCTGCCGATCTTTCCAATTGCTTTTTGAGTTTTACAAGACGTATCTTTTTCTACAGTAGTTTCTGAGATTGATTTCCCTCCTGTCCTGCCACCATCCTGGTACACAAGTTGCAATAACTCCAGGTAGCCTGAGTCGTGGGAGCATGGGACTTAGCTATTGAAAGTAGAAAGCCATCCTTTACCTTTCCTTTCTTCCCCAGCGTCTCAAACTGAATATCCCCAAAAGCATCCGTGGGAAATTCCTTGGTGTGCTTCTTGTAGTTCCATTTCTCGGTTTGGTTGACCTGGGTGCCCTCCACGTGCTGGCTCTGGGCACAGCCACACTTGCACAGATTCTCCCTGAGCAGAAAAGGATATTGTGGGGAAGGAGCAGATTCCATGAAAGCCCCCTCTCCTTTCCCCAACCTATTAGACTCCATCAGCATACATTGATTGAACTCCCACTCTGGCTCAGACCAGGACTGAGCTTTCTAGTATCCAGAGATGAACTGGATGTAATTCCTGCCTCAAATTGCTTGCAATCTCCTTGGCAGAGTGCAGTGAGCAACAAACAAATAAAAGGCTTCCTTTCACCCTTGCACAGCCTCTCTCCTGGCAGGCTGGCTGTGCGGATTAGGAAGGATGCTGAACTTCCAGCTGGATGAGGTGCATGCTCTGTCAAGGTGACTGTTAGGTTACAGCAGTACTATCCATGCAAATCAAGGAATAATGAAGGCACTGGCAACAGAAAAGAATAAAAAACACAATAAAAAAAAAAATCTAAAAATGCATTCCATGATTCCTTGACCCCTCTATCAGAGAAGTATTTACAAGCAAAGGAGCTCCAAGAGTTGCTAGCAAGCCAGCGTCAGAATGCTACAGCCTCTGGGAGAAAGCGTGGCCTGCAATACCTTGATTTGGACTTGTGGCCTCCAAAACTGGGGTGATACCACCAGTCAGAGGTACTGTCAGGGCAGTCCTGGTAGACTGAGACAGGGCCACATCAGCCCTCCAGGAGTGAGGCCCTGCTCAGCCTCCTCCCAGTCTCTTTCTGCCTGCCCCACATTCATGTTTCCTCGTCTTTCTCTGTTCTCTCTCTGATCAATCTTTGGACAAGATTCAGAAAGGTGCTAAAAATTCGAGGAGGACATGGCTGGTGGAGAAGGAGAACAGAATTTTGTTTGTTGCAAAAAGGCTGGAGAGTAACAAGTTAAAAAAGACATTTTCAGCCATGGAGGTAGGCCAGAGAGGCAGACTTCTCCTTTTTCTGAGAGAGCAAAGGAATGATGGAGCGAGACAGGGCCACCAACATCCTGATTGGCACAGGACAGTCCCAGTTTACACCTGTTGCCCAATTATTAGCAGAATCAGTGCCTCTGTCACTCTTACAGTTTGCACAATGAAGTATGTGGTCACCCTAAGCACTAGCTGTTTTTAAAGGCACCGTCCTCTGGCTCACGCTGGTCTGGGCCAGGGTGCAGGGACAGAGCACAGACTGGATTCAGCCCCCACGTATCCTTGCACAGTGCACAGCCCCAACAACCATATACAGTGATCCTGGAGCAAGCTTTCCCTGGACAGGCTGGAACAAATAAAAGCATACAAACAGGAAACCCTGCTAAAGTTGCCTCCAGGCTAGACACTTGTATTCTCTGTTCCAGTGTTCCTGGAACATAAGGACACTGAGCAAACATCCTCTGAATGAATGAAGGAACAAACAAATGAAAGAATACATTGATTGCTCTTCTTGTAAATAGTTTGTCTCCTCATCCATCCTCACTTGTTTTTGTCAAGTAGCTATTTTTGCCTTCCAGTGTACATAGCTGTCGTTACCAGAGGAAGGGCTGTGTTCTCAAGGTGTTGTTGGCTGATGCAATTTGGCAGAATGACAAAGTGTAGGACCACATTTTCATTTTACGAGATGCCAATAGTACTACACATTTCTATGGCTGTGTCTAAAAATACAACGGGAGTTAAAAATAGTTGCTTTGCAGGCAAGTTTTATTTTATGGGTGTACCCCAGTCTGCTTCAATTGTGTTACAAGGGCCTGGAGTTAGTCTGCTAATGGAGAGCTTTTTGAAGTACAGGAAGTGAAGGCAACTACCAAAGCCACTCAACAAAAAGATTTTATAATGAGGAACAAACGCATCCCAGCGGGAATCTTCCCAAGCAGCTCACTCGCCTAAGTGGGAGGCCACTGGTGCTACATCAGTGCAGTGGTTGCTGAGGACTGTGCGCTTGAATGGACCCCCGACCTCAGCTGCACAATTGGATCAAGACAAGCCTATTCATACAACCGAATCCTGTGAAACTTCCCATGCTGAAGGGCCCAGGGCTTGCAAATTAACCCAGGATTGACATGAGTCCCTTTTTAGGAACTTGTGCTTAGGACCAAAAGAGCTGCTTCCATCTTTGTCCAGGTCTAGGCCTGTGACATGGAAGGCCTGGGCAATACATCATCATCGTATCTGCACTGAACAAGAAGAAAGCAGGCATGCAGAGAGAGGTGGAGATAAGGTGGACAGAGGGGGCTTTTTGAGCCCCCACATGTTCCAATCATGGCTTCTTACCATTTCAGAAGCCCAGCTACTTCTCTGCTCCTAAGTTCTGCAGGACAGCCTTGTTTCCTTATAAAAAGTTCCACCCTTTTACCTTAAGCTAGCCTGAGTTCCATGAGCCACAAGTCCCAATTACTATAGTATGGAATTATCCTTACTCAAAACATCCATAAAAATGATTCATATTTTCTAGAGCAAAAGCCTAGATCCCAAGTCATCTCCCCAACAGCAACCTTGCCTCTATTTTGGAACAGGTAACAGGGGCATCACTCAGTATAGCCAAGAAAGAAAAGTAACCAGTCATGATCTCCTCAGTTCTTCCTCTTGCTAAGCTCCAGAGCACTTCTTGAGCCAAGGCTGCTTCCCACTATTCTCAGAATCCTTTTCACGTAGGCTCTAGGGTCTCAGTCTGCTGCTTCTCCTCTCTCCATAGCTGTTACCACCCCACTATCCTTTGTTACCTATCCACTCCCACCTAAGCTCATTGCAGGATGGGAGAGATAATACCTTGCTCCACCTGTCACTCCTACAACCAAAGGCAGACTCTTCAGCCATTTCCCTTCTAAGGGTAGGGGTGTGTCTTAGGTGGGCCTTGACTCAGAGAGTTGCCTGGCTCCATCCTGATGGTCTGAGGACTGGTGGCCATCCACACACCAATTTGCATGAATTGGTTTACCAATGGAAAATAGCGTTTTCCAGGAAGACATTAGGGATACAGACAACTAGAGGAGGGATAGAAAGGACAGAGTGGGGAGAAGAAGAGGATGGGAGGCCATCAGGATTCTAGTTGTACCCTTTGGACCAAGTCTGAATGCTATAGAGCTATGGTGTCCAGTATGGTAGTCACTAGCCACATGTAGCCATTTAAATTTGCGTTTAAATTAATTAAATACAAAATAATTTTTAAATATAAAATTTAAAGATTCAGTTCCTCAGTTGTACTAGCCACATCTCAAGTGCTGAATAGCCCCATGTAGCTAATGGTTGCCCTACTGGATGGAGCAGATTTGGAATACTTCCACCATCACAGGAGGGTCTGCTGCACTCCAGCAAAACGTGTGCTCTTCCTGTCTCTGCCTGGTATCCAGCACGGCTGAGGCATGAGGACAGAAGAGAACAAACTCAGCTGCAGGGGCTTGCAGCCTGGGGAACGCCAGGAGGATGCCCCCTATGCTGGGCAGCAGTGTCTCAGAGGGCACCCAGCAGCAGGGGCCTTGGTTGGCTACCACCTTCCAATGGCTACTCAAGAAACAGGCATTGACGGGGGTTAGAGTGGAGAGACATAAGTGGAACTGGACACTAGCACATGAGTGACCACCCTGGGGCCTCTCAGGGAAGACTTTGGGCAAGCTCCGGCAGCTAGTGTGGCAAATAGCACAATTTGATTATGATATTAATTTCACGTCATTTGATTCCCCCCTTTGGTTGGGTAACTTAAATTACACAGGGTATTCCCACTACCTAAAGAGAGATATGGGCAAAAAGTGTGCAGAGTCTTGACTCTGGTCTACCACCTCGCATCCCTTCTGCGATGGAAACTGGAAGGACCTGGCTGTTCTGGCCTCTGCTTGCTTTGCTGGGCCGGGGCTGCTCACTGCCTCCCCTTTCCTTTCACCTCAAACTTGAGATGTAATCAAACCCTGTGAGGTGAACAGCTATGTGTTTCCCTAAATCACATCGATTTCCCCTTCTGCAGGTAAGAGCACCCTGACTTTCCTTTGAGGAATCATCCCTGTCTACACTGAGTCCCTGTGGACCCATCATTCAAGCCTGGCCAATCAACATATTCCATCCTCCAGACCCAGGGATTCATTTAGAGCTGGGCACATGGCCTAAGCCAGGCCAATAAGAGCCCATGAACATCAGCCCGGGACTTCTGGTGGAATCTAGGGACAAAACTGTCTCTTCCCTCCACCAGTAAAACAGTAAGCTGACGCAATGTAATCCACAGTTATGGCGACCATTTTGCTACCACTTGTGAATACTCTGCCCACCCAGAGGAAGGCAGAAACAGGTGGACAGGGAAGGTCATGGTGACATTGCTTTAGCCCTGGATCTGGCTTTGCTTTTCAGCTGCAAGATCCAATTGCCACCCACCCCTCTTTCTGTAAGGTTGGAGAGCTGTACCTAAGAGTGAACGGATGAATGCAGTCTGCATAAGGCAGTGCCATTCTTAGGAAGAGAGGCAGCTGGGGTTAAAGAGAATACACAACTGAGGAATCAGAAAACCCAGTTCAAATCCCCCATCTCTCTCCTACTGGTCATGTGACCTCAGGGGAAATTCTGAACCCCTCTGGGTTTCACTTGCCTTATCTGCCAAATGATAACAGCTATCTTACAGGGTGGTTGGAGAGTTAGCAATCAAGTATATGAAGTCTCTGTGATGTAGTAGATGCTCAACAAATATTTGTTGCATGGATGAATGAAGCCAAACTGTATTTCTGTCTGTCAAGCAAATAGATTAGCAGCAAGACCTTTCAGTGAAACATTCAGAGAATAAATACCTGACTCATAAACTTCCATTCTACCAGAATGACATATGATGAATAAATTTATACCAATGACAGATTAGAGATCTCTTAGTTTTTTCCAATGTTCATTTTCTGATTTACACAAAATAAGAAAATACATTTATTGAGACCTTTTTGTGCTCTAAGGCACTATGGTTAGGTATTTTATGTTTATCTCATTGGAACTTCACTGCAACCCATGAGGTATACTTTGCTAAATTTTTTGAAAAGAATTTGGTTCAGAAAGAAAATAATTGACTCAAAGTCATGCAGTTAGCAGGGCAGCCAAGCCAAGGTTAGAATCAAGGCAAATTCTAAAACTTCTGCTTTTGCTCCTTCTTGTACCCTTGCTCTGCTCACTGCTTTCGTTCTTCTAGTTTAACAGAGGGTCAATACTTTAATTATAAACTACAGCAACAACCAGCCTATCAATTAATAGCTAGACTCTTTCTTCCATTGCCAGGAGGCAGGAGAAAAGTGCAAAAGGGGCACAAGAGGAGTGGGAGATAAGACTAAAACTATTTCATTATACCCATGAACATCCATTTATTCATTAACTCATTAACTAACACTTACTGAGAACCTCCGGTGTGCTAGGCTGCTGGGAGCTGCTTCCCACAGCTTTTGTAACCCCTCCTTGAAGTCCTGAAACACAGGTGGCTCAGAGCAGATGAACACGTGGGTAAATGGGAAAGCTCAAAGACAGCGGGAGGGAAGAGAGGCCTGGCAGAGGCGTCAGACGGCCACTGCGATCCTGCCTGGCGTTGCCCTGCTAGCTCTAGAAAACGACTGAGGCTCTTTGGCCCAGTCACTCAGGGGGCTTCCAGGCTCACGGAATGCTGAAGGAGAGACAGCCGCCCTTCGTGACTTTACCAACTGTGACCAACTCTAAAACTGTAAAACAAAATGATGTCGTCGTGTGGGAAAACTACAAAGCTACTACCTGCTCACACGCCATTTCTGAGAATTACCAAATGAAACAGCTTTAACAATGAACCAGTGTGTTTGTTTTGTTGTAATAGTTGATGATTTATTTTGCACATAGACACTAAAACAAGGGGGAAATAGTTTCTTACGTGGCCTTGGAGTCTTTGGTAAAGAAGACACATTCCCGTTTCTTAAAATTCGCTTGAATAAAATTCACCAGGTCCTTTGGAGAAAGAACATTAGACAACACATTACAAATTTATTCCCACCCCTGCTGTCATTAAATACTCAATATAACCTAAAGCTACTTCAATGGCTAAAGAATTTACCACATATTCATAGCATCCACCATCTTTTCATGCTTTTAGAGTACAGATCATTTTTTAAAAGAGGCATATGTTTAAATTTTTATAAATCAAATTTTTCTAAATTTTACTTGTAGTTATCTTGTACATAAATTGCATTATACACATGCAAATCATGTTTTTCCATCTCTAAGGCTACCATGGGGAATATAAACATTTGTTGAGAACTTAGCATAAATAATGTATTAATACAGATCCGCATTTGTTTTGTGTTTGCTTATTAAGAGAAAATATATTCCAAAAACTCCTTCAATGCTTATATTTGTCTCCCCATGGGTAAGCGGGCAAATTATGTTTGGGACCTTATTCTGACAAACAACCTAAAGCCTTTATAAACCAAAAGCTTCCTTGAAGTTGGCAGAAGCAAACTATATGGAAACAGATGAAAGATAACTTTGAAAACCACTACACTCCTCAAACTGAGAAAAAAATATTTAAAATGTATTAATCATCATAGGATTGGTAAACAAAATATTTTACAAAAAGATAAATCAATAGGAATAATACAACCCAATGGAAAAAATGGATAAAAGACATGAGTGGTCATTTAATAAAAGAGGACACAAACACACCAAAAACCATAAACATATGAAAAGCTCAACCTCGTTAGAAAGGAGGCAAACATGAAGTAAGACCATAAGATCCACGTTGGTGAAAATCAGCATGGAGACCATGCCAGGTGTGCGGGAGGGAGGTGAGGGCCCTGGGGCTTCGTGCCCACCAGGATGGGGAATAAACTGGCATCACCAGTAAATGAGTCTCGTTGAGTAGCCCCCAGTGGAGACAGAGGCAGGTTCTCCTGGAAACATCCTGCACGCTCAGATTTCAGCTTCACGAGGCTGTCTTGCCTCCAGTCTGGGGGCCTGTATTAGTCAGCCAAAGGGGTGCTGATGCAAAATACCAGAAATCGATCGGTTTTTATAAAGGGTATTTATTTGGGGTAGAAGTCCACAGTTACCAGGCCATAAAGCGTAAGATTCTTCCTTCACCAAAGTCTGTTGCCACGTGTTGGAGCAAGACAGCTGCCGCTGTTTGCCAGGGTTCAGGCTTCTTGGGTTCCTCTCTTCCTGGGGCTTGTTTCTCTCTCGGCTCAGGCTTGCTTTGTGCCACAAGGCCAGCTGTAGACTATCAGGCAAATGGCTTGCTTCTCTTCCCAGGGCCTTCTCTCTTTCCTCACGACCAAGCTACTTCCCGGGCTCCAGCTCAAGACTTTGCATCACAACTCCAACTCAAAACTGCTTCAACTCTGTTCTTTGTCATGCCTTTTATATTTTACTTCTGCCCCACCAAGGGGTGGAGCTCAACGCCCTACTAATGTGGCCCAGTTAACGCCCTAATCATAACTTAATCATGCCCAGATTAGCAGACCAGTTTACAAGCATGATCCAATATCTATTTTTGGAATTCATAATTACATAAAACTGCCAAACAGCTACAGCGCCACTAGGAGTTCCCTCCCCCACCAGACCAAATCTGCTGCCCCTGGGTCACTGGGCAG
>JAQZBX010097455.1:0-11691 GCA_029593785.1 Cabassous unicinctus
GAGCCATGCAGCACATGATGATGTAATGGGAGAGTGACACAAGGGAGAGCCAAGACGAGGTGCACTGAAAAACCAGGAACTAAGGTGGCACAGGTGGTGGGACGCCTCTCTCCCACATCAGAGATTCCGAGGATCAAATCTCAGTGAAGGCAGGAGGAGAAGGATAAGAAGAGAGGGCAGGAAATGGGCACAGAGTCACCCAGCGAATAGACACAGAAACAGCAAAAACAGGGGCATGGGGGGAGTGTTTAAAAATGGATGAAAGTAAGTAAGTAAATAAATAAATCCTTAAAAAAATGTATAGGGGAGGAAGATATGGACTACAGTTAGTAGTAATACTTTGACGATGCTCTTTCATGATATATTAACAGATGTTTCACAGCAATGAGAGGTGTTTGTGGGGGTGTGATTTGTGGGAGCCCTGTATGATGTTATGCATTTAAGTTCAGGATATTTGCTGAACACTTATCATTTATGTATGTTCATGTATGAATGATGTACTTCAATAAATTGTTTTAAAAAAAGACAAGGTAGTATATGACAAAGGTATGTACGTATTATAAATGTCTAAATGGTCTCTGCCAATTAGCATTATAGATTGAAAGAATTAGATAAATTAACTTTCTTCAGCCTTTATTTCCCATAAAACTCCTCCACTGATCAGGTCATCAGAATGGGTTTATATATCACAAAAACATTGATAGTTTTTCTGATTTCTATTCTTTTATGCCTTTTTTACTCAATTGAAAAACATCTTAGATACATTTTAGGGGAATGTTGTGGTAGAAAATTATATACTATAGGAGAATCTTATGGTTGGAAAAGAACATATATCAGAGAAAATAAAATATAAGTTTCCTTGAGGTAAAAGATGAAAATAATATGTTTCCAGCTCCATTTCTACCCAGAAAGGATGAATAGAATGTTATTAGAGACAGAAGAAAATCTTTTGGAACAAACAAGGAAGAATCTTTTTATATGCATTTTACCTGACAGAAAGTAATGCTGAAGCAACCTGTTAATTTCTCTTCCACTCAATACTACTAAAATTTATAATTTAATATAGTATTATCTTACTCAGGGTTTATAATTGTAGTCAATACATTCTACTAGCTAAAGGCATTCAGTCTTTAAACTCTTCTTTGCTTAAAGTTATGGCTTTATGAATATGGGTTTTTGGTAACTGGTATGAGTATTTGCAGGACCAATAAAGCTTTACCAGGCACTTCAAAACTTATTTTTAATCTTCATTGTGAGTTCTTGTTTCATAAAGACTAATGTGTTTAAAATGTGCTTTAATGTGCAGCCTGTAAGATTAGTTTGTTCAGAAGTAATAATTTAAGAAACTGTACTGAAATCATGCATTTCCCTCTTTCACCACAGTGCCTGCTGCTGATAGTGGAAAAACCTTTGTTTGATCTCTTAGAAGCAAATGAAAAGAATTATACCAAAATGGAAATAACGTTCTCGTATGGATTAAGGAGTTACAGAGGTCACACCATGAGTGACAAGTCTGGAAATAGTGCTCTAGTTTCCTAATCAATGTTTTAGAACTGTTCTACTTCAGAGTGAGGTTAAAGAGAGAGTACATTTGGGTCAGGAGTTTGGGACCATGCAGTGTTTCATAAAGAACAAATAGCATTTTGTGGATCTAAGCAAAACTTTAAAAATGAACCCACTACAAAATGAGGCCAATTTTGTATGCCTTAAACATTTTTTTTACACATCATAAATCTTTGAAATCATCCTATAGAAGTAAATGATTTCAGTAGACAATCTATTCAGTAGATTGAGAAAAATTTTAAGGAATTTCTGAAAGTGTTTCAGAAAGAAGATTTTAAAGGAAAGCTGAAAGTGTTTTAGAAAGAAGATGAAATTATCATGGAGGAAGAGAGGGGTGTGATCTTGAGGATTTTTAAATGAGTTGACTAAAGTCAAACACTGTCCTTTCGCTTGACTTACTATTTATCATAAGGCTCTTGATTATACTATATAGTTCCTTTTAATCAGATTTTACTACAATTAATTTGGTTGCCAAATGAAACTTTGAAATATCTTTGTCACAGAGAAATGTATTTCAGGGTATTGTAACTCATTTTTTTATTTTGGTTCACTCTACTTGATATTGTAGGAATACTACCCTCCTGCTCTCGGCTCCTTTTATTATGCTGTTTCTTTGTCTGTAGAAATATGTCACTATACAGCATTAACCATTATTTTCCTCCTATGGCCCAGCTCTCTTAGGGGAGAGCAAATTACCACAAACTTAGTTGCTTAAAACAATACAGCTTTGTTATCTATCGTTTTGTAGGTTAGAAGTCTGACACAGGTCTCACTGGGTTAGGGAGAATCTCTTTTCTTTCCAGCATGCAGAGGGCACCTACATTCTTTGGCTCATGGGTCCCTTTCTCCCTCTTCAAATTCAGCAACATTGCATCTCTCTGACCGTTCTTCCATGGTCCTATCTCCCTCTTCCTCCTTTTCTAACTTCCTCTTTCAAATTTAAAAACATTAAATTGAGAACCATCTGGATAAACCAGGATAATCTCCTCATCTCAAGGTCCTTAACTAAATCATAACTGCAAAATCCTTTTTGTCACGTAATGCAATGTATTTCTAGGCTCCAGGAATACCTCCTTGTGGACCTCCTTGCAGGGGGATTTTTCTGCCTACCACAGGAATGTTATTCACAATCACATTTGATCATGTTTCACCATGGCAACTCCTACCAGGAGCAACTGCCACCTCTGGTCTGTCTTCTTAATGATGTTCACTTAAAATTATGACAGACTACTGCATGCTGAGTAGAAGCTGCTTTGCCAAAATGGAGGGAAGGTATTACCTTCCACTCACCCCAGTCATGTTCTGAGCCACACTTGGATATGATGATTCTGAGGACTGCTACCTTGTATTGCCAAACTCTCACATAGATTTTGTGTGAAAACCAGTGTTTTAGTTCTTATTTGCAGTCCTTTTCTTGTTATGGTTCAGATATAAGTCCATGAGGACACACCTCAACAGTGCTGATCTCACTAAAGTTCTCTTGTAAGCCTACTGGATACATGATTCATCTTTATGCTTTTACTACAAGAGTTTATACATACAAAATCACAAATCCAAGAGCCAGTTTGAGAGAGAGCTAAGGTAATTATCTCACAGACTCAAAGCATTTCCTAAAATATGTTTTGTACCACTATTACTGCAAAATATTTTGCCAAATAAAAGAGTGTGTGTAGTTGTATTTTATGATTAAGTAAGTTTTGAGACCCTACACTCTATATTCCCTTCTTAGAGCTTCATAATGCACATTAGCATATTAGGGGAAAGGGAAGCAGAATAGGACAATGGTTAAGAGTATATATTCTGTGTGAAACTGGGCAAGTTGCTTAATCTTTCTGAGCCTATCTCAGGATTGTTAGGAGAATGAATACGTTAGCATTTTTAAAAAGTGTTTTACATGATTATTATACAGTAAGTATTGTATAGGATTTATAAAGTAAAATAAAAAAGATAAGAAAACCTGCAATAAATTTAGCTGTTTAGCAATTGTTTTATTTTTTTTTACTTTTCTTTTGTTAGAGAAGTTGTAGGCTTACAGAAAAATCAGACATAAAATACAGAGTTCCCATATACCACCCTCTTATTAATACCCAGCATTAATGTGGTACATTTGTTACAATTCATGAAAGAGCATTTTTATACTGTACTATTAACTGCAGTCCATCATTTACAATAGGGTCTACTGTTTGTGTTGTAAAGTTCCATGTATGCTTGTTTAATTTTTATTCTAGTATACAACCCCAAATTTCCCCTTTTCACCATATCCATACCCTGATTAACCTTTTTATCTCAGCATTTCCCAGTCCTGCCTGACCAAGGAACTCCCCCTTCCCACCCCCCCACCCTAAGTAATATCCCACAGAAGGACTTGATTACAAAAGCCCTTTGGAAAATACTGATCTAATCACACTTAACTTTGTATATTATTTAATAATTTTCAATGTACTTTCCAGTGATACTTGGACCTTCATGTTACGAGGTACAAGTAAACTAGAATGTAATATCATGAGGCGAGGAATGGTGCCTCCCTCTAACACCTAGCACAGTGGCACATAATAAGTTTCAATAAATATTTGAAAAATAAATGAAAAATGAAAATGAAAGATATTCCTTTTTATTAAAGATCTTAAGCTTAATGTAGGCTAACTACTTTATAATTATTTCTTTTTAGATTAGATTTTTTAAACAGCAAAAACTTTACGATTCACTTGTAGACTGAAGTATTTATAAAAAATTCTGATTTCTTCACGCGGCCTCAAGTTCTCTTTAGCTTTCTTGTTATTTCTTACAAGAAGCACATAAAACACCTAAAGAAGGCACCAATTTGCACGTATGAATTGCAAAGAGAAAATATTGTGAACGAGAAAACAAACAGACATATTACTTCAAATTGGTATAAGTAAACAAGATATCCTAGCAACTCTATGTTATTCCCATTCAATTTCTATAACTTTATTCCACTGTACTTTCATTTAAGTTGAATATTTCTATTGTGAGATATCAGAAATATTGGCTTCTAGAGTATTCTAGTTGGCAAAGTTCTAGATAACAATGATTTTAATGTATTTAATTTAACTTTCTCATCCCTCTAATTTCAATCCATTACTTTTTTTATCCTTACTAGAAATGGAGAACAGCTGTTCATTGCCATCTGCCTAAAATTCTCTCACATATTTGAAGACTATTGAAATAACCCATCAGAATTTCTTCTTCAGAATAAAGAATCTCAATTCCTTTAGCTATTTCCTCTGAATTCAATAGACATTTAATGAACAACTGCTGTGTACTGAGACAAAATAAATACCTTTTCTAAAAGCCAAGAACACAATATCTTAAGAGTAGAGAGCAATGTATATTAATTGTTCCTACATAGGAAAATTATCTCAGGCCTTATGAAGGAAATATAAAGTACTATGGAATTATAGGGATGGGGAATCTTTGAAGGCTTAGTGGTAGCATGGATATTGAAGAACATAGAGAATAAACTGGATATTGGAGAACAAGTGACAAAAGTACCTACCAATCTAGTGAGTGAAGGGGATGGAATTTCAGGCACTGATGGATAAAACAAAACATACTTAGGGGACAAAGTATGAAGAAGAATTCTAAATGCTTAAATGAGGAGTTTGGAATATTAAGACTTAAAAAAAAAAACTGGAAACAATGTAAATAATGCATTGAAAGGACTAAGTAATCTGAGATTGGAAAAGCAGTCTACAGACTATTAATTCACAAAAGAGATAATGAGAGTGAGGGACTGAGACTGGGCCAACGGAAAAAAGAAAGGAACTGATAAAGACATGAAAGATTTCAGAGGTGAAACAATAGTTTATAGCTGATAGAATGACAGAGGTGATGGAAAGGGGGGGGGTGGGCGGTGACAGCATACCTGCAGTGAATAGGAAAAATAAATAATTAGTATAAACTATAAATAGCTTATAAAATCCATAAGAAAAACTTTTAGGTCCCCACAAGTAATTAGACAACTGTCAATTTAAAAGGAGGAAAACCAATGGTAAATGTGATTATTATTTCAACCATATTGGTATTATATTAAAAAAGAATTTTTTTTCCTTCAAAATTAATAATTAAAAATATATGCTTTTCAATGCTAGTAAAGTGTAGAGAAATAAGTGCATTAATAGATTGCTAATGTCAGTATCAGTGAAATTAGTACCTTATATCAAAAGCCAAAAATATTCAAGCTCTTTGATCCATTAATTCTATTTCCAAGACATGATCCTATGGTATTTATTTTCAATAATGAAAAAATACCTGAATAAAAAATGTTTGTCACACTTTATTTATAATATTTAAAACTGAAATTTTAATTATCTCCAATAATAGAGAATGCCTATGTAAAATATCATATATAACATTCAAACTGTGTTTTTGAAATGTTCTTAATGGCAGAGAAGATTATTTAGAGATAAGATTACAAAAGTCTATATTCAATAAGATCTTTTTACATTTAAAAACAAGGTTCAAAAGAAGCATTAAAAAAGACTGAGAAGAATGTTATCAAAAGCTTCACATTGTTATGAGGTGATGGCATTATGGGTAACTATTCCTAGATGTTCATATTTTATGGTACTTTTCAAAGATTCTTGAAAAATCACGTTCTGTTTTTACATCAGAAAAAACATGTAACAAAATAATAGAAAGGTGTTTGTCAAATCTAGCAAATCCTGCGCAGAACATACGGAGCAAATTGGTCAAGGAGGAAGTAAACTGGTGACTTTCAGGTGAGCGTTTGAACAGTCTTGGACAAGAAATGAGAGCAATGCACCAGGGAGAGATCCCAAGAAGAGCTGGAAGGAGTGAGTGTAGACAGTGGAGGGACTCTGTACACCACAAACACTGTATACACTAAGTGTTAAAGATACTCATAAAGGGAGGATTGCAGGTACAATGGGACCTGGGATAGAAAGTGGGCTGAACAGAGATTTATTTATTTATTTTACAATAAAGTTCATTTAAGAATGTGTGTTAGACAAGGGTGGAGCAAAGTCCTAGAAGAAATAAGATTGAGGTGATGGGAGATAAATATGAAGTTTCCTTGTGGGCTGTCAGGTATCATTTTTGGTAATTGTATTTACTGAATTCAGTCCATTATTTTGCCAGAGTAAAAAAATCACATGCATTTATGAATTATTCACATTTCCTTATTCTGAAAAAATCTTTCTATTTACAAGTTTGGCTTTTTGCGCTAAAATTTCGGGCATGGTCTCTTTTATCTTTAGATCTCAAGCAATCTCTTTTCTTTTTACCTTTGACAGAGCTGAGAATGAAAAAATAAATAATTGAGACCTGGAACTTTTAAATACATATCAATAGCTCTAACCTTACCCAGTTTTTACCTTACCCAGTTCTTGTGGGTGTCCAAAATGCAGATTTTATAAAAGGACTTGATAAGCCATTAGAAGTCTTACTAATCTTGTGAGAAGGTTGATTTTCTCACTCTTAATGTGGCTGTAATGTAGTGACGTGTGGGTCAATCAGCAGATGCTTATTAAAAGTTACCTATTTGATAAGTGTGGTGTAGGCCAGGTGCTGGAAATGCAGCCGTAGAGGAGGCCCACAGGGTCCTGTCATTAATGGAGCTCACATTCTGTTGGGAAGATGAACAATAAACAAACAAGGATAAGTGTGATTATGGGTGTGTGTGTGTGTGTGTGTGTGTGTGTGTCCCTGTATGAGGAATCTTGGAAGGCTCCTCTGAGGAAGTGATAATTAAGTTGGAGTCTGAAGGATGAATAGAAGCTGGTAAGCCAAGATGGCAGTGGATTGTCAAAGAGAGCAAAAATACAGAATGCCTAGGGCAGAAGGGAGCCTGACTGATAGAGAGCATTTCAGCAGATTGGGAGTGGAGAGATAAAGGCAAGACCATCATAAAAGACCTCATAAATCATGGTAAGAATACTGCATTTAATCCTAAAGGCAATGGGCACTCCTTGAAAAGGTTGAAGTTAGGAGGTAGTATGATCAGATTACAGTTTCAAAAATGTCATTCTGGTTGTGGTAAAGGTCAGAGTGTGAGTGGGCAGAGTGAGGGTGGGCAGTGGTAGGCAAAGTTGATGTGAGGAATTAGAAGAATATTATCATTCTCTAGGAGAAAGATGAGTGGTCTGGATTTGGGTGTTAGCAGTGGAGATGGAAGAAAGAGCATGGATTTTAGACAAATGGAAGAGATACAGTTGAAAACATTTGGAGCAGTGCTGTCCAATAGGAATATAATGTGTGTTACATATGTGAGCCACACAAGTAAATTTAAATTTTCTAGTAGTCACACTAATAATTTGTAAGAAGAAATAGGTGGAATTAATTGTAATAATATATTTAATTTAACCCAGTATACCCAAATTATTCTCTCAACATGCAATCGATATTTAAAATATTAATGAGATATAGTAGTATGTAGTTTACACTGTCAGCAAATTTCAGTTCAGGCTAGCATACTTCAAGAGCTCTTTAGCCATACCTCGCAAGTGCCTACATATTTGGAAGAGCTAAGCCTCCATGTCCTAACCTGATAATCTTCAATGAACTGCTAATCTCCTCTGAGCATCTCATAGCTTTGTTGTAATGATTAAATGAAAATAAATGTTCAATAAAGGATTGTTTAATATTCCAGGTTTTCATATTACGTTTGGCATTGGCTTTATGACACTAAAATAAAGAGCTGATTTAGTTAATTCAGTGAGGAAAAAATACTTAGATAACTCAATTTTTAAAATAAAGACCAAATAATCCCAATTGGTTGCTTACTATAAACAAAGTATAATTTAGAATTGTTGACATGGGTTACATCTTTAGCTAAAAATTAGGTGGTGAACTCTAAAACTATATTTTAAAGACACTAATAGTTTTGCTTCTGGAAAAAGTGACCCAATGGGGCTAAATAAATTGTGACATAGCATCATTTTTCATGTTCTATTAGTTTTCATGAACAACTCTTTTTAATCTGTCTGAACACATTAAATCCCTAGAAACCACTAAAGAGAAATATGTTACCACCAGTATTTATAATGCCTCTGTGAGATGATTTATTTTAGAAGTTGAAGCAAGGCCTTCCTTTCTTTCGGCAGAGGTCAGAAAGAATGCTCAGGCTGCTTTTGATCATGCCTACTTGATTGGGTAAATTAAAATAGTCAACACATCAAACCCATTTTCAGTTGTTTTATCCTTTTCAGCTCGATGGAAATTTTCCCATAGGTACATCAGATGAGAATTTAGCTTAAGGAAACTGATTACACAATCTTATGATTCTCTAGGCAGCCTCTCTACTAGTGCCAGAACCTCTGTAGCTGGGGCAGCATAATTAACTGTGAGCAGCATATTGGAGAGACATCCACTTTTGGCTCTCTAATCTGTTTTCCAC
Source organism: Cabassous unicinctus (assembly GCA_029593785.1). NCBI lineage: Eukaryota > Metazoa > Chordata > Mammalia > Cingulata > Chlamyphoridae > Cabassous > Cabassous unicinctus. The sequence goes on from JAQZBX010097455.1 coordinate 8,942, forward strand.
ATTGCAGTTATGATGATTTTTTGTTCAAACTACAAATCTAATTAAGCCATTTCCCTGCTTAACACTGCAATGACATGTCCAGGATCAGCTCTCATGGCTCTGCACCATACACTACAACTCCATACTGAGCTTATACTTGTCCCCTACATGCCTGTCAGCCCACATACACAAGCCTTGCTTTCAGCACTGCAGCCACACTGGCCTTCTTTGGTTCAACAGTTATGAAATATTTCCTCCTGCCAGCGCCTTTTCATAAACTGCTTCCTATGTTTGGAATATTTGGTTTCTACCCACCACACTTTGCCTTTTTAAAAAATTAAGCTTTTTAATTTGAGATAATTTTAGTTTCACATGCAGTTATAAGAAATAATATGGAGAAAGCCCATGTATCTTTTATCCAGTTTCCCCCAATGTTAACATCTTACAAAACTATAGTTAAATATCACAATGAGGAGATTGTATTGACATCGATACAGAGAAGATAGAGATCATCACAAGGATCCCTCATGATGCCCTTTTATACTACACTCCCCATTCCATCCTCTCTGGTTACTACTAATTTGTTCTCCATTTCTATAATTTTTCATTTCAATAATGTTACATAAATGGAATCATACAATCTATGAACCAGGGTTCTCCAGCAAAACGGAACCAACAAGATATATATATTATGTATATATATTATATAAACATTATGAGATTTATTATAAAAATTGGCTCATGTGACCATGGGGTTTGGGAATTCCGAATTCTGTAAGGCAGGTCACAATTGGGAACTCTGATGAGGGTTTCAATGAATTCCCCAGGAGAAGCTGGCTGGCTGAAGTCACCTGTTCTATCTGGTGTTTTCAGCCATTATTTATTTGGGTATTTTTTCAGCCATGCCCTCTTTCTTTTCTCATTCCAGGAGACAATGTTATGATGAGATAAATGTTAGATCTCTTGTTATAGTCCCATACGTCTCTGCAATTCTGCTCATTTTTTTCAGTTTATTTCCTTTCTGTTGTTAAAATTGTATAATTTCTATTTTTCTAACTTCCAGTTCAATGATTCTTTCTTCTATCCACTCCATTCTGAGTAGAGTCCATCTGCCTAGCTTTGGTTACTGTGTCTTCCTATTATGAAATTTCCATTTCAAATTTTGAAATTTCCAATTTCAAAATTCTTTCTATGTTTATTTGCTGAACATTTCTAATTTTTAAAATGACACTTTCCATTTCACTTGTTTCAAGCATGTTGGTTGAAGCAACATGATGCTTGTGAAGCATTTTTATTCTGGCTGCCTTAAAATATTTTTCAGATAATTCTAATACTTCTGTCATTGCTGTGTGGGCATCTATTAAGGATCCTTTCTGTTCAGTTTGAGATCGTCCTTATTCTTGGAATGTTAAGTGGTTTTCAGTTGAAACCTAGACAATTTTGTATTATGCTATGATACTCTTCATATTATTTAAAGCTTTTGTTTATTTGATTTTCTTTGACGTCATTCCAGCAGAGGAAATAGGGATGCCATTTATTACTGCCAGGGGTGAGGAGAATTTCAGGTTCCCCAAATGGTCTCCACTGACACCTGTGTGGGGTTCCTTGTTACATATCTCTACTCAACCTTTTCTGACACCACCTCTGTGGTTGTTTTGGAGCACATGTTCCTCTCCTGATGAGGGTAGAAATCTAGACTCTCCTCTCAGTCTTTTCTGGCATGATGGGAATGTGGCCACAGATTTTCTTTGGTATTTGGTTAGGGTAGAGTGATGGCAGTCTAAAACTTTTCTGTCATTCTAGGCTTCCCTTTACATCATCATCTCGCTAGAGGTACCAGGTACTTTGGGGAGTTTTTCTGTATGAGCCTGTTGATGATTCTGGGTTCCTAGCTTCTTAAGCTCCAAGTCTAGGATATAAAAAGCAAAAAGAAACCAAGGGAACTTGCCACAGTGTCATTTTTTGGCCGTCAAGTCCCTAGCTGAACTGCCTTCTTTCTCTACCTTTAAGAGTCTTCTCATGTTTGTTTAATGTATAATGTTTAAAGATTTAGTTGTACTTAGCATGCAGAAAACATGTCTACTCTATCCTCCCAGAAGTGGTAATGACCCTTTTTTTTTTTAAAGTTTTATTGAAATAAGTCTCATACCATACAATTCACCTATTTAAAGTATAAAATTCAGTTGGATTTAGTGTATTCAAAGATAAATGCAGAGAAGAGGCAAGAGGGCATTGGTTTAAGTGGGCACTCACCATCTCTCTCGCAAAAGACAGCTGACTGGGGACAGTATCCTGCCCAAGTGAGCTGTTCTGGGAGCCACGGTATGAGCGCCTTTGGGATGTTGATCTGGAGGGAGCTGGACAGGGAGATATATTGCTCAAGATAAAACAGTGAGTTTTCCCAAGCTAGAAATCATGGCCACAGATGGCTAAGTCCCATCCTCAGGACAAAGGGCTAGGGTGAGCCCTGACTCCTGCCGGCAACCCAGCAAGAGGGAGCATTCTCTGAGAGTGGGAAGGTTCTGGCAAAGGGTAGAGAGGAGTTTCCTTCTTGTGGGTTTGGTTACCTGGACCCCCTTAGAGCTTTGGGGAGCACACCAGACAGCTTGAAGTGGCACCAGGCTGAGGGGAGAGGTGAATCTGCTGAGGAAGCCTGATTTACCTAGCCACCGTGGGATACGGAGGCTTGGCTTGAAAGAGGGCAGATTCAGCCAATTTTATAGATCCACGCTGAGGACTATCAGAGTTTCAGCTCTGCTAAGGGAGTCAGG
>JAQZBX010097456.1:0-11728 GCA_029593785.1 Cabassous unicinctus
CCTATCCCTAGATAATCTTCTCCTAGGTATCTCAAGACTCACCTCTCATTGCATATCTCTGCTCAAATGTCTCAGTTTAAATGAAGATCTCACTTAGATGCCAATGAAATTGCAAATCCCCCAGATACCTCCCCCTTGATATGCCCCATCCTCCTTATCTTACTTTATGTTTCCACATAAATTATCACCATCTGACCAACTTATGTTTATCCTTTCATTTGTTCATTTTCTGTCTTCTCTAATGTGAATGTGAAAACAATGAGGGCAGGGACTTTTTTCCCCTATGCCCCATACATAACAGCTGCTCAGTAAATACTTTTTAAATAGTAAATTGATGGATGAATGTCATAATTCCAAGTCTGTGTACAGTGGATCGAGTATAGCAAAATTGTCAGAATGCCTTCAGTTTGATTACAGAAAGAAGTAGGCTGAGAAATGGCAAAACATACTAGATTGGTACACAGTTTACTATATGATAGGGTGGGCACCAGGCTGGGAACCACAGCGATGGGTAAGTCAGTGGGAAAGCTCTTCCTCATCTCCTGCTGGATAGGTACAGAGATTCATATGCTCAGTGAGGAGTGTCAGACAATAGAGGAAAGTTAGGCATTGGCAGTCATTGAGTTAACTGGACTTTATTTTTCTGATTAAACATATCAATGAAATTCTGTTCCAGAGGTAAAACTTCTACCTAGGTTATGTTAATAAAGATTAGCAAGAATCAGATTGACTGAAAAAAGCAAGATTGTTCAGAAAAACTTAATTTCTGAACATTTGTCAAAATGCAAGTGGGGACATAAAAATTCTACATGTCTTACTCTCATTTCCAGTGGAGGTTTAGGCTGGAGGTAGGAATGTAGATAATATTGCAATTCCGGTAGTTTTTCTGAGATTTTTTGTGAGCCAAACACTCACTAGTCTTGGGAACAGAGGATTGATGAAAGTGATAATATTAATATAACTTTAAATCCAATTTCGGGTACCCTTCTAGAATCAATAGAAAATTTCCCCCTTCCATCCTCCAGGAGAAGATTTTTCTGCTTGTACAGAACCTCAGTAGCCATGGGATTGTGTCAGTTTCCCCTGTGAAGCAAGGTCACACTGTGTGACCAGGAAATTGCTACTAAACAATAAAATAATTTTAGAGCTTCTAGAGAATTTTGGGATCCTTTGTCCATTCCTGACTATAAATTTGAGAGCACTCAAGTTAAAGGCTGTCTAGGGACAACCCTAAATTCTTACTGGGGAAAGAGTGAACCATAACCCCCTCTCTTGGTGTTCTCGTCTGAGCTCACTCTTCTGTGGAACAGCACTTACCTCCCACGTGCACAGAGATCCACTGTGTCAAATATAGATTTTTCATGTTCATCATTTGGAAAAAGATCCTCCCTGGGCTAGAACAGAAGGAGTCATTATAGAGAGCTCACAAATGAATGTCTCTGCCCTGGGTTGTGCTGACAGGTCATCTAGGGTTGGGACCCTAAGGATCTATGAGGTTGGTGAAACTTCCCAATTCTAATTTTTTCAATGTGGTTTGTATATGCAGTGGTAATAAATGTCTTCAGAGACAGGCTTTATAATCTCTTCCATCTATTAAATGTCAAATAAATATATTTCGACCAAGATTCTAACGGGGAATTATAATGGACATGTGTTACTTTCTTCTGCCCATTCTGTTTTGGAAATGTCTCTCCTTCATCTGAGAAAGCAGTCCATTATGTGGCCTCAATTTCCACCAAAAATGTGTTGTAACTTGCCCCACACTGAGGATCACATTTCCTCATCCCCTAGACACATGAAGGCTCAGAGGTAAAGACACAGAACACAGTCTATCTAGATTGTTCTTAGGACTAATTTGGAGGCTGGAAGAGTCTCAAGTATTAATCCCCACGAGCTTTGACCTCTCCAAGGGCATATTGGACACGATGGAAAATGTTAGGACAAAAGCTGAACTGAGAGAATTCAGAGATAAGAGTAGGAAAAAAAAGAGACGTTTCTGAAAACAATATTGAATCATTAAATCTAGCATTATCTTGGATATCCCATTTGGTTAATAAAACAATCCCTAAGTTTTGCATAAGTAGCTTAATCAGATTTCTGCTACTTTTATTTAAGAATTCTTACAACACAGTCATTGGATAAGAGCAGGCTACAAAACCCTACTTTGAAGTGGTGCCAAAAGTAAGAGCAAGGGCTGCAGGTCCCTGTGGAGCCTGCTAGTTTTAGGCCAACCCAGAGTGAACAATGACAAACCTCTTTTCAGGTTGAAATTGGTGAGAGAGGAGGACACCACCTTGTAGACCAACATGAAGCAGTTTCATTGTGTACAACAGCTACATGAAAACTGTGTCTGTGAAGGTCCCCAAAGGGCTCAGGGGACATAATCATGTCTATGCCTTGGACCTGGTCAGAGCCATTTCCTCAAGATTTTGAGGCAGAGGCTTTGAGGTTGCTGAACTCTAATCATTTGGAGGCATGGTGTCGGGAATTTAGTATATAAACATTCAATAAAAATGCAGTTTCACAATCCCTGCATCCTCCTAAAAAACATAATTCAATCATTTATACCAGATGAAGGTCATGCTGCTAGAGAAAGTGAAAATGGTATGATCATGCAAATTGCTAACCTTCAGAGCTGTTGGGAAATGAATAATATTGAGGTCCACATAGTCCAGCTGAAGTTTCTTCAGTGATTTTTCCAAGGCTGGTTGGACCAACTCTGGTCATAAGAAAGTGATCCAAAGCTGCAGAAGTCAAATAAAAGACAGTTTGCGTTTAATACTTTAGCTGACTTGGTGAATGAGATCAGGAAACAGAAAGCAGATGGAGAGTGACTATTTGAGCAAATTCACAACAGAAACTTATTCATCATTTTTACTAAATATAAGCTATACTTGGATTATTGATCAACCTAGAATCTAATCAGTAGGCATAGACCTAATCTTTGAGTTTCATTGAGAATACCATCCCTTTGTTAATATCTTTTATATTTTTTGGATCTCTACAGTGTAAAAATGATATGGAAAATTTTGAAAGGAACTAGAGCAAAATGAGCAAAACATTATAAAAGATTTGGAAATCTTGCCAAAGTAAAGCAGATTAATAATATGGGAATTCTTGCATGCATAGTAAATGAAGAACACTGAAAAATAGCCATGCTGGGGGGAATTCCATTCAGGTACTAAACAAAAATGTTTCCCACAGGCACTTTTTCAAGGAGTTTAATGTCAAATCTTGAATGGTTTACTTGAACCAATATATACACAGTTTTCTACTACTTGAATATTTGATTACTTCAGAGAAAAAGTTTCCTTTTACCTTGGGTTTCTTTTTCCTCTGATGTATTAATAGAAACTCTATTATTTTTTGAGTGTGTTGTCAGTACATATACTAAACAATGGAAGGAAATAACTCAAGAAGTAAAAATCATTATCAGGTAATAATAATGTCCATCATTTGATTTATATTTTATAGAGTTTACAAAGCACTTTCTGGCAATTTATCTAGTTCCATCCTAATAAAACCCATTAGGATGAATATTTAATATCACTTTTGCATGCATAAATGAAGTGAAGTTGGTTTTCCATGGTGATATGTGCTGACACATTTTGAGAAACTTTAGCAATATATTTTTAAATACTCTATTAGCTCTCTTACATTGCTGTTTTATTGCCAGTGGGAAAGAAATTTGACACTGTTTCAGAAATAATAAGGAAATCCATCATGTTATCATAGGTCTGTCTATTGCTATTCTCCATGCCAAACCACAGTGCTTTGGGCTAAGCTCAGAAAAGTAAAGTGATTAAACTTTATGCTCACAAAATATGAGCATAGCATTAATTAGAAATCCATAATACATGTGTGAATAGAAGTCATACAAATTAATATAATTCAGAAAATAGCTACTTAACTAATATCATCCCATGTCCACACACAATCACATTTCACAAATGTGAACACACACACGTACACACAACATATACACGCATCTTTGAAGTATAGAATATGTTTTCTCTCTTCACAGTGCCATCTGCAATCTTGCTTCGGATGGCCTGTCCAACCTCCTCTTCATTTTCATACACATAGGCAGCACCAATATGGCGATACCCAGCATCAATAGCTACTTTGGTGGCCTCCTCTGCTTCACTCTTAGGAATCTAGAGGAGGAACAAAGGCAGAAGTTGGAGATCCATTTTATTAACAGATAGTCATGTCCCAATAGCGGTCTTCACCAGAATCAATTATTCCCTTATTTCTTGTGTTAGTTCTCCACGTAGGTTGAACAGTTTGTCCCAGTTTGTTTGGGAGTTTCTCAGGTTTATTTTGGACAGTTGTGCATCCCAGGAACACTTTCTAGTCCAGGAAAACTGGAATGGCTGTTTATAGGTATTGGAAGTTCCCATGACCACCTTCAGGTCTAGTGATTTCTAGAAGTTCTTAAAGGACTGAGAATATAGTTGTTGTCATAGCTATAACTTATTACCGTAAAAGGATACAAAGCCAAGGGAAAAGGTGCATATGGTTAAGTACACAGGAACCAGGTATGGAATTCAAAGATTCCTCCTCCAGAGGAGGCACATTGAACACGCTTAATCCTCCAGTATCAAACTTTGACAATAATGGGAAATGTTGTCCACCGGGTAAGCTTACTACAGACTTAATTCCCAAGAAGCTTAGAGGGCGTTACTCATGTAAGCCCACACTGCCCAACACAAAACAAATTTCCAGTTCCCCTGAAGGAAGGAGGATTCAGCATAAACTTCATTGTTTGTACTAACACTTTACCCACAGTCAACCACTGATTTTGATGAAAGGAATGTAGGGCACTTCCTGAAATTCAAGTTCACACTCACCAACCAAAGGTGAAACTTGTAAACAGGCACTTCTAAGGATAGTGGGCTGCTTTGTTAATTATTTTCTGCACAGTCACTCTAGTCACATGACAGGATTACATATTAGGAGGAAAAATGTAATTCTAGAATATAGGTTTGCATAAGAAATTAACCACAGCTTATAAGAGGTTACTGAAGTACATATGAGTCCTGAGCGCCAAAGCCAGGGATCCTTACCACACGGACTTTGCTGTGCTTGGTAGGAGGAAATATTTCTTGAATTATAGAAATGTACAGAGAAGCTATTCATTACAATCAATCTAAAGCAGACAGCTGACAGCAAGTGCCCTAACTGCTGAGGTTCATTCCTTCTAAGAAGTTGGAAACAAGAGGAAAAGTCATGCCCAGAATAATCTGTAGGTGACCAAACTCTGAGATCCTCAAGCACTGGCTGAAGACTTTATCCATGGACTGGCTCTAACCTGGTGAAACTGAGACAAAGAGGATCCCCCAGAGTGACACAGGAACTGGCTCTATGACAGCCTAGACTTGCAACCACCCATCCAAACTATTTTCCTTTTACAACCTTTACCCCAAGCCCTGTCCTGTTACCTCGTCAGGTGCATACGTGCCGAATCCCAGCACAGGCATGAAGTGACCATCGTTTAGTTGCACACGATGTTTGAGATCCATTGCTTCTCACCCTTCAAAATACACACGGACTGCTTTCTTTTCTTTCCTCCAGCAGATTTTTGAACAACACCAAGGCACTACCCTAACTGCAAAGGAGATCCCTAACTGCAAAGGAGAAGCCCCTACTGCACTGTTCAATTTTTAACAAATAACATGGTAGGAACATGCTTAAAGGGACATTATATTGAGTTAGAATAGAATTGGCACCTTTTCACTTGTTTTTCTTTTCTCATCAAAGAGTTTACTGAAGTTCATCATTCTAAGTGATAAAGATATCAGTTTCCCGCTAGCTCATGGAGTTATCGAAGAAGCCAATCCCATCCTCCCACTGGAGCCTGGATTCACTGTATCCTCCTGCTATCACAAAGCCCGGTTCCCACAGCCACTGGTTGTTCAGTCTGTTCCCAAGTTCAATCTCTGTTTGGCCTTGCGTGATGCAGTGTCCTGCTCACCCAGGCTGTGAGTATATGCGATTTATAACTTCTGACCATCTCACTGTCCAGCATTGCATGTCACGCATTTAGCCAGACCGATAATCCTAGGATGGGGACCACTCTTTCAACAGCAGGTGAGCAGTAGGTGAACAAAGCTATTGAAATCATGAACAAGATGGCCAAACAACCACCAAGGTCCCCTGGTCAATTGTTATAAATTGCATTTTGCTAAGTAACTGATTCACTGATATGGCAAAAGTTTCCTGGAATGGCTAGATGGGATAAAGTGTTGTTGCCAGGTGAATATCCATTATGGCCTACCTGTCCCCCAGAAACAAGTTTGTTTCCTGGAGGAGGCTTTGGTGTTGGGCTTAACTGAGAACCCTCAGGGAAAGATGAGATGTAGGTGGAATCTTCCTAAATATCCCTTGGAGGATCACAATATACTTTGAACTCTAGAATCTAAGAAGAATTCCAGTTTAAAAAAATTTAATAAGGATTATAGTAATAAATATATTTGTACAAGGAAAGAGTTTGCTCCATACAACTTGTAACTTGCTTTCACATACATACTCACTCAGTTTTCCATCTGCTCTCCCTAATCAGTTTCCCTTCTTAAACCTCTACCCCTGCCTAGGTGCATGCAGCTGGCGGGGAGGGGTTGACAGGGGAGACTGGGAACTTAGCAGTTACGGTCAGGCAATGATCTTAAACATCAATCTGTAGACTCTGTCTCAAACCCTCATGCCATTGTCATGGTAATGCGTGCTTCTTCCAGGATTGCTTGTTTATTCTTTTTCCTTTACCTTTTCTGGTTTCCATGCAAAATGCAAACAGACCTTATGCTTAAAAACATAAGTGCGTCAAGAGATACTTGGACAGTGGCCCCACTCCCAGATTGAATCAGGCCTCCTGGGTGCTGGATTCCAGCCTCAGGAACACTGGAAGAGAGTTTCAAGGAATAGACTGGATTTTAAAAATGGTAACTCTGGAGTGTGTCATTAACATGGTACCCTAAGATATGCCCTCAAAAAACCTTCCCAGAGATTCAGCGAATAAAAAGATATAGTCCTCTTGTTTAGACCTCTGGAGCATTGTAGAGACTGGACTGGCCTCCACAAATGCTGAATCAAAGAAAAAGGACAATATTTGGTAGGAAAATTTCGGCCAGCACCTGCTAGTCTGTTCCTCTCCCCTCACTCGCTCCCACACTTCTTGGGAGCCTGGCAGAGGCCCAGGCCTGGGTCCCTCCCACCGTGTACACATACTACGAGGCACTCAAAACAGGGAGATAGAACCCTACACAGTACCAGGTCAGGGACCCAAGTCCACAGAGACCCAGGGCAGACACACACTGTGAGGAGTGCTCCATACAAAAGGGCTCCCAGAGGGGAAATGTATAGAGAGAAACTGTGGTAGAACTGTGGGCAAGAGGTGTGCTCTCTCGATCCCGTTTCTGTTGGCTGGACTACCTAAATGCAAAGTTGAGACTTCTGGAGTTTCTTCTCAAGTTCACATGGTTCATTCTCCAGGACAGACCACATGTTGGTTCAAAAAACAAGTGTCAATAAATTTTAAATTATTGAAATTAAACAAAGCATATTGTCTGGCCATAATGGAATAAAGCTGGAAATTAATAACAGGCATAGAACTGCAAAGTCCACAGATACATGGAAGTTAAATAAGACTCTTAAATAATCAATCAGTCAAAGAAGAAATTGCAGTAAATATTTGAGATGAATGAATACAAGAATACAACATGTCAAAACTTATGGGATGTAGTGAAGGCAGTGCTCAGAGGGAAAATATAGCCCTAAACACCTACACTGAAAAAGAAGAAAGAGCTAAATCAAAGAGCTAATTGTACAACTGGAGGAACTAGAAAAAGAACCTATTTCTATTTAGGTTGATTGTAAAGGTTTGGAAATGGATGGTGATGATGGTAGCAGAAATTGTGAGTGTAATGAACAGAACTAAATTATACATGAGAATGTGGTTAAAAGGGGAAATTTTAGGTTGTATATTTTACTAGAATAAAAATTAAATGATAAAACATAGGATTGTATAACAGCACAGCAAGCCTTGTTGTAGAGTATGGCCTATAGTTAATAGTGCAAGTATAAGAATGTTCTTTGATGAATTATAACAAATATATGGCATTACTACAAGTTGTTACTAATAGGGTGATATATGGGAAAAGCACACATGGTGTAAACGATGGGCTGCAGTGTATAGTACCACTTTAATATTTTTTCATGAATTGTAACAACGGTGGCACACTGATGAAAAGCATCAACAACCGGCGGATATGAGAATGCTCTATTTTTTACATGATTTTTCTGTGAATCAACAACTTCTCTAATCAAAAAATAAAATAAAATAAGTAATAGGACACAGGCTGATGTATTGGGTGTTTTAAATGAAGTAAACAAGGTTAATTGTATCACACAGTGCCTAGAACATAGAATCTCTCAATAAATGCTAGCTATGACTGTTTAAAAAGAGAGTACAGTGATAAAAAAGTGCTACTATCAATTGTAACAAATGTTCCACACCAGTACAAGGTGTTGGTGGTGGGGTGGTGTATGGGAATCATATGCACAACTACGTGAGTATACCAAATACCTTTGATTGTACACTTTGGATGAATTGTATGCTCTAACAGTTTTAATATGGCATAGAATTCCTTTATTCATGTCTCAGTAATAGTTTTGAAAGAAGGACTTTGGACTTATGACTCTAGAAACCTTTTCAGATCTTTATGGTTGGGTCAACAGGTATGCGGGGTGGAATAGAAGATAAACGTTCTCCTTCTGGGAACGTTTTGAGTAGGAGTCCCCTCTAGTCCATTTTAATGTTTTTTATAAACTCTCGTGCTGTGCAGAGCACCTCCTGGGCCACAAGGAGAACACACAGCACACACTGTCCGCATCTGTCCTTGAGGAAGGGGCTGAAGACCCCTGAGGGAGGCAGCCTGGGGGAGGCAGAGCATGGGCGCTTCATGCCCAGTCTCATGGCAGTGACACATCATGGGCATGTGGCAGCAACAGACATTTTCCTCAGAGGACCTTCTTAGTATTTCTTGGCAATCCACTGAGTCCATGCCCATCTCATCCTCAGAAAGTACTGAACCTGACTAGGAATACCCCGAGGCTCACAAAACTTATAATCCCACAATAGTCCCTGAAGAGGTGATGGTTATTTGCACATTTGGCTCCTTATGTTTGCATTTAAAAATGTGAGAAATGGTGATCTGGCCTTCCTCTCACTCCAAACTTCAATTATTAAATATATACTCACCAGCCCGTTTAAGCCTCAAATAGTCACTGATGGTGATATGATATCCCATAAGTTTCTATCACTATCGACAAAATGGTATCAAAGTTTAAACCAATTTTGTTCTTAACTTTTCTAGACCCTTCTTCCATATGAATGAATTTATATAATTTGATTTCCGAAATAACGATCCTTATTCTAATTCTAAGACATATTGGGGAAAATACTTGACTGGAAAGGAAACCAAGCTCACATTAAAGTACTTTACAGATTACTTGCCTTGCATTTTTAAATGTTGGGTCTATTTTTGATGCCAAACACAAACAGCCTGTCAGTTTGCTATAAGGAATGTTGAGAAAAAGCAATTTCATTTTAGAGACAGACAGAAAAAGGGCTTTAATGCTTTCCTTTTTTCCACAGAAATCCATCCAAAAGGGAAGCACTGCATTTCCAAAATATGAAAAAGAGAGCAGTTACCATTCTCTCAGGAACGAAGTATTTGTTATAAGGTAGAGAGTCAAGAACAAATGGGAAGTCAGAAAACAGAGATTCAGTATCCCATCATAAGAATAAAGAAGGAATAAATGAGAAACAGCCTTGACGTGTCCTTTATTTTGTGGGAGAGTCATTCTTGGTCTTGTTTTCTGATTGATTCTTCTCTCTTGATTACCAAGAAGATATAAAAGCTTATGCCTAGGACCCTTTCCTACCATTGGAGGCATGGTGGAGGACAGCAAGGGAAGTTTGGGTGAGTGACTAGTCCTTATTTCTTGACTCACAGCTTAGATCAACAAAATTCCTTTAGGGAAAAAGAATAGGGCAAATGAACCTTATTGTTAATCTTCACAAATGTTCTCTAGGGGAGTCAAAGAGAAAATACTATCCTTTTGAACCAGGGAAATGGAAAGAGTTTTCTATAAACATTTCAAATGCAGGTTATAGTTTCAAAGAATCCAGAGAAGAAAAAATTAGTTTAGCAACTTTTTAATCCAAAATCTAAATCTTGGCAGCATATTAAGTAGCCTGTTTGGTTTTGGGGGTATGTTTGTTTTTATTTGTTTACTTGTTTAGAAGACCCCCCCCCCCTTCCAGTCTATTTATCAGTGTCTCCAAAGTGGGGCTCAAACATTTCTATGTGTATAACTCTAAAGGTATACACATCTTCTGGTCACTTACTGACCAGAAATTGCATATAAGTATTAAGTATTAGTTAAATGTTAATATTTATATAAGCATTAATATAAGTTATGTACATGATCTCATCATGATGGCCATTTGGTCCTCCATATTCATGGACCAAATATTATGGTCATCATTGTAAATGGCTGGGATATATCAGTCAACCAAAAACTATAACTGTTTACATTCTTCAATGTGGATTCTGATGCACAGAAGTTCCAGAACCCTGTGCTCTAGTGGATCTCAACCACTACACAGTACTGCCCTTCACAACATGACTTTCTTGGGCATTCTGCTTCATACAGCCCTGGATGAGTCTTACACCTGCTTGCCTATTACAGGTTCCCTATGAGTGATACCTTCAGAATTTTCTAACTGCAACTGGAAAAGGGGGGCATGACATAGAGTGAGGCAGGATAGATAACTCTGATGGTCTGAAGGTCTGTGGACCCCAGAAAAGTATGCTCTATGTTAAGCCATTCCTGTGGGTGTGGACCCATTTTAAGTAGGATCTTTTGGTGAGTCAGATCTTAAGTTAAGATGTGACCCACCTAATTCAGGATGGTCTTACTCATTTTTTTGGAGTTCTTTATAAGAATATGAAATTCAGAGAAAGAGAGAGAAAGCTACAGATGCATGAAGCTGAAAGCAACAAAACCCGGAAGAGAAGGGAGAGACCAGCAGACTCCACCATGTGACTTGCCATGTGACAGAGAAGTCCAGTATCGCTGGCCTTTGGGAATAAAGCTTTGCTGGATGATGCCTTGGCTTGGACATTTCTCAGCCTCAAAACTGTAAGCTTGGAGGATTGTGGGATTATGGCCGACGGGGTAGACAGATATAGCTTAGCTCTTACTACAACAACTGAGAGGGAGTCTGGGGCTGCCTTGGCGACCTGCTTAGGGGTACAGCAGACCAGGACACTGCTTCACAACTAACAGAAGATTGCCTATGTCTTGTACAGTCCCTCTCCTACCTTTTACTATTATCACTACTATTACTCATTCTCTCTTCCTATTTCTCTGGTGCTAACATTTTATTTCAAGGGAATATAGACAATGGCAAGGAAATAGAATAAGAGGAATGAAGTGTCAAAGTGAAATCTTACCACACTCAAAAACAACAAAATAAAACCATAGAGCAGAGAGAAGCTAATCAATTGAATAAACACACCAAGATAAACAGATGACTAGATATCAACAAAAGAATACAAGCCACACTAAGAAACAGGAAGACATGGCCCAGTCCAATGAACAAACTAAAAACCAGGAGGAGATGAAAAACATGGAACAACTAATTAGAGCTGTCCAAACA
>JAQZBX010097457.1:0-11689 GCA_029593785.1 Cabassous unicinctus
CGGCCTGCCCTCACAAGGAGGCGCCGGGAAGCGAACCCGGGGCCTCTCATATGGTAAACGGGTGCTCTATCCATTGCGCCACACCCGCTTCCTGCTGTGAGGTTGCTGCATCAGCCCACCGCACTGCTCAGGCCGGCGTGCCCTCACAAGGAGGCCTCGGGACGCGAACCCGGGCCTCCCATATGGTAAACGGGGGCTCTATCCACTGAGCCACACCCGCTTCCCATGATCTAGTTTTAAACTATGATAAGACACAACAGGCAACAACACCATGAGAAAGATATGCTCTCCTTACAAGGGCCAACAAACTTTCACGTAAGTATCAGGTCTACTACTTAGCTTCCCAATTTATTTTTGGGGTCGTATTTCCACTGTATCAGAGAGAGAGGCAAACTGATTTGTTAAGGTACAGCTTCCCCATCTCTCACACCTTCAAAGTTACAACTTTATTTAACAATGACCTCTAAAACCCTGAACCAACCAGGACAACAGAAGTAACAATGACTTGAGGATGTTGCAATGTCATTTACAAAATTAATCATGTGCTTAATTCCTGCTTTTGAAATAAAGTAGAACCATAATTTTAATTCAGTATCTCTTAAACCACCCAGGATGGGAAAAAAAAAATTTAAGTTGTCTTAATTAAAAAAAAACATAGGAAAAAAACCCTTATGACTAGCTTATTAATTTGTTGGGTCCCCAAAATAAGATGGTGAAAGGGATAATCTGTAGCTAGTTTAAAGGAAAGTAGAACTGAGTTAGGTCTAGAAGAAACTGTCTAATGTGAAAGCCAAAGAGGAAGGGAATATTGGAGATGATGGGCAGGTGGAGTAGGGCCTGGATGCAATGAGGCAGAAGATGAATGACTTAGGGTAGAATGGAAGAAATGTGCCCTGAAATTCTGTCAGCTATCAAAAATGACTTCTTAGATAAAGCAGTCTCAGCACCAGGTGCCTTATGCAGCAAGACCACAAAGAAGCTTGGGAAGCTGAGAGCACTAGAGCCTGTGTTTTACTAAAAGTAGGTTTGAAACTGAAGATTGACTCAAGTTAATGGGTAAAAATGTTTAGACAGAGAGTACAGATAGGTAGAAATCTGGAGTCAACTATTAAGAAAAAAAGTACTACTGACTTCTCACTGGCATATTATGCTAAATAGCCATCGGCTCCTTTTGGGTCCCTTCCATTATTAGGAATCAAATTTACCACTTCAAAAGAGCAGTAGCTACTCAATTAACAGGTGTTGGTTAGACTACCTCCCTAGTGTCAGAATGCATTTGGAAATCTGTGACTGATTTTCCAAGGAATTTTAAGATTCCCTAGAAATAAGGTAGAGGTTACATGTAATCCTGTGGGTTAAGAATGGTTAAAGACTAGAAACACTGCATGCTGGACCCACCCACCAAAATAACCCCTTCAATACAATCACCAGCACTACCAAAAAGTACTGTATTCAAATTCCAACACCATTTCATAGGGGCCATATATGTACCAAATAACTACCACCACCCCAGAACGTGTTTCCCCCTACCTGGGATGGAGGGGATGTGGAAAAAGAGGTGGTACACACTTCCTGAGAGTCTTCCACAGATGGATATGTTACTCCAGTGTCCTCACCAGCAGTTCTATAGTGAGGGGAAAAGAAATAGTGAGTTTCATCGTGATGGCAATGTCAGAAAGGATACAAAGGGAGGTTAGATAGGGATAGAAGTTGTGATAAGAGTTGTTTCAGGCATTTGAGTGTAAGAGAATCCATGCCAAAATGGAAAAGTAAAAAACAAAGAACTGAAAATATCTCCTTGCAGAGTTCATAGCAGCAAGAGAGGAATGTTGAGTCATTTCAAAACATTTTCAGGAGAGCAGTATCTAGAGGTCTTACTATGGCATTTGTTTGTTTGTGTCTTACCTCACCTATGATCTGAGAGAGAGTTTTCTTAAACCTAGTCAGTGTTGGGGCCAGACCCAGGTTTTCCAAGAACTATCAGTAACAGACACTCAGTGAAAAAAAAGTCTAAAGCCTAAAGACCAACCTATGCAACTTTAGAAGTCTATCACACAATGGCAGTGTCCTTCCTGATACACAGCTAATCCAACCTCCAGGGAACCGTTTTGTGGGATCTAGGCCTGGAGACATTTTATTCTGATGTATAACTAAACTGTACCAGATAGCAACCTGAAAAGCATTTCATTTGCCAAGGACATTCCACAAATTACTGCCACTCCTGTAACCCCTAAGTAACCTGCTCCTGAGAATAGTCAAATACTATATCAAGATCCAAAATATATGTTATGGATTGAATTGTGTCCCTCAAAAAGATGTGTTGAAGTCCTAATGCCTGGTACCTGTGAATGTGATCTTATTTGGAAATAGGGCCATTGTAGGTATAATTAGTTAAAATGAGGTCATACCAGAGGAGAATGGACCTTAATCCAATATGACTAGGATTGATGTATATGACTTATAAGAAGGGGAGAAGAGACATAGACATAGAGGAAAAGGCCATGTGACATCTGGGGCAGAGACTGAAGTGCTGCAGCACCAAGCCAAGGATTACCTAAGATTGCCAGCAAATACCAGAAGGTAGAGGAAGCAAGGAAAGATTCTCCCCTATAGGTTTTCAGAAGAAGCATGGTCTGTCTGACACTCTGATTTGAGTTCTAGCCTTCAGAATTGTGAGATAATAAATTTCTGTTGTTTTAAGGCACCAGTTTGTAGTACTTTGTTATAGCAGCCCTAGGAAACTAATACAATGTCTAAGAATTTTCTGAGACATTCTATATATCCCAAGTCTTGGAGTACCTAACAAGCAGTAGCAACAAGGGAAGGTAGCCAATACATTTCTCTCCACAAGGGGTCTCCATCAGTGCCCTCTGCCCACCTGTGAGTGCCGATAAAAGTGCTCTATTTGCCCATGCAAGATGGTTGCTTTTGTCTAGCTGTAGTTTGGGAGAGTATCTCTCACATTCCTCACCTGTAATTGCAGGGGTGCATGGGCGAGGAACTGGGATAGGGACGATCCACAAAGTGATCAATGATAATCCCCATGATAGGTGGGGTCCTCTCAAATTGCCTGCAATGCAATAAGCAGATTACAGGTATTTGTTAGAATGCCTTTCCAGTCGTTCCCCCCAAGTCCTCAAGGGCCCCTCATCTTATATCCTTTGATAGGCACTATCAGAACCTTAACTACTGCACCCCTAAATATAAACCACCAACTCTACATTCTGGGCAAACTGGCTCTGAGACACTCAGATTCTTTAATCTGGCAACTGTGCTCTCTTTCTCTTTATTTTTATTCTTCTAAGGGCCTGATTTCAGCAATAGCAAAGGTGAAATGTAGGCTTAGATGTGGATTTTTGGGGAAAAAAACTTTAACGTCTTTGGAGGAGGTCTTTTGGATTCCAAGGAGCTTCCTTACCTGGTGGACATGAATGCTAAATTTATTCTGTAAGCACAAGAAAGAGTGATGGTGCCCACAGGGGTGCCCACTGTCCCAACACGAACTGTTTGGAAGCCTAGAAGAAGAGAGCAATTATTAGTTTTTTTTCCCCAGAGAACAGTGACCCTGCCTCCAGTCTGCTTTCCCCTAAATAATTCAGTCTACTCTCCAATCTCTGGCATTACCCACCTAGCACTTTGAGTACAGCAGCCTTAATTTCTTCTCTCTCTCCATCTTCATAGTATTTTTTTCTTTCAGATCATTCTATATTGACCCCAATACTGGCAGTATTCTATTTCTAGATGAAACTACCTTCAAAGATGCATAATGAATATCTAAGTGACTCCTAACCAACCCTGCCCAGGGGTGTCACATGCCCAATGGGACAGAGACGGAGCACTCGGAATCTGTCAGACAAACACCTCAATTTATGAAGTAGTCACACTCCCTCTCATGCTGCCACCCCAGAACTAAATATAGGAAGAGTCCGGGCCTTGCAGATAACACTTTCAACAAAGTTTTTCTTGTTTTCTTGGTCATGTTTCCAATTTTTCAAAATTGTTGGTGCTCATAGGAAACATTAGTAGCTAATTATAGAAAATAAGGAAAGTAGGCAGTTGTATAAAAAAGAGGAACTTTTGGGAAAACTATTTGGTTATCTCTGGCAGCTTTTTGGATGACTTACCTGCCTTATCTTTTCCTTACTCGTATATACATATTGACATTACAAACTACATATTATAACAGGTAGCAAATAAGCTCATCTCTGAAGTCAGGAGAGCTCTTACCACTACAAATGTTTTTTCAACCATGATTCATACCTTCTCCCAAGCCATTCAGCTGAACTTCCCCAAAATATATCCTGTAAAGAAGAAAGAAAAAAAAAAGTTACCTGATTCTTTATCCTAAGGGCCTTTATGGCCAAACCACTAGGAAACAAAACAAAACAAAACAAACCTCTGCTCCACATCTGCATGAACATCTCTCCTGGTGGAACAATAATGCTACTAACTACTCTGAGCTGCAGGCATGGAGGTGTATATGGAAGGGTTGGTTGAAAAATGAGGAAAAGAATAATTAGGTAGAAATGATTTAAACTTCTTCCTCCTGCTCAGGCATTGTGTTTTAAAAGAATATCTACTGGGAAGCGGATGCGATTCAAGCAGTTGGGTGTCCGCCGACGACATAGGAGGTGCCAGGTTCAGTTCCCGGTGCCTCCTAAAGACGAGCAAGATAGTGAGCTGATGTGATGGGTTGGTGCGACGAGCTGATGCAATGAGATGGCGCAACGAGATGACACAGTGAGGAGACACAACAAGCAGGGAGCAGATGTGGCTCAAGTGATTGGGCGCCTCCCTCTCATGTGGGAGGTCCCAGGTTTGGTTCCCAGTGCCTCCTAAAAAGAAGACAAGTAGACACAGAGAGCAGACAATAGACACACAGAGCAGGCAACAAGCGCAAACAATGAGGGGGGGAGAGAAATAAATAAATAAATAAATTAATTAAATCTTTTTAAAAAAGTATATCTACTGGGATATATAAGAATATAGATACAAAATTGGCAAAGAGATCTGGGATTGATTCATGAAAAGGTATTAGATATTGAAGAGTGATCCTCAACTATGAGGAGGACTCCATGCTTGTCACAAGTTGTTCCAAAGTAAATGGGTTAAGGAACAGTTAACTAGGTGAGACTATTCTGAAAATATAAAGATATAAACACAGCAGAACCTTCCTAAAGTCTCCCTGGCCAGTCTATATTAGCAAAACATTTAAAATGTATTTTTATATTTTTTAGGTAATTTTTTTTAATTTTAAGATTTATTTTATTTATTTATTCCCTCCCTGCCCCCCTTGTTGTTTTGCGCTCGCTATTTGCTCTCTCTGTCCATTCACCATGTGCTTTTCGTGTCTGCTTTTTTTTTCTTTAGGAGGCACCAGGAGCCGATCCCGGGACCTCCGGTGTGGGAGAGAGACACTCAATCGCCTGAGCCACCTCATCTCTCCGGTCTGCTGTGTCTCTCACTGTCTCTCCTCTGTGTCTCGCTTTGTTGCGTCAGCTCTTCACGGCGTGGGCCAGCTTGCCTTCAGGAATCGAACTCGGGGCCTCTCATATGGTAGATGGGAGCCCAATCACTTGAGCCACATTTGCTTCCCATTTTTAGGTAATTTTGTTAAAAATTAAACACCATACCTGGGTTTATTTAATAAAATATACAGCCCTATGGTCGGATGTTAGGAACAAGACAAGGATAAATCAGACAATCTTAGGTCTCACAGATTATAGTCTGGTATGGCAGAAAAGAAATTTATAAATATCTGACACATATGGATGAAAGCATGAAGTAGGGGTCAGCAAACTTTTTTGTTTTTAAATAACAGAAAATATTTTAGGCTTGCAGGCCATAGTCTGTCTCAACTACTCAACTTAGTATGCTGACCCCTGCCAAATATACAGGAATGATGCTGATCAAGTTTTGCCACAAAAGAATCCTGCTAGATACCCTTTAATAAAGAACTGACACTTTATCAGTTTACTACTCATTTGAATATTAGTAAGGTACTTAAAATAACCTAATTAAGTTAAACTTTTTCTTGCTATACTTTGTTTACACCATTTGGGAATGAAGCAAAAGTTTTCTTCACAGCTAACAGATAATAAAACTTTAATTCAGTCTTGATTTACAACGGATTTAGAATGAGCAGAATGGGTTGATTTTTTTTCTGTTTTTTGTTTTTGAGTTTTTTAAACAGTGTAATTTTGTAGGGACAAGATCAGAAAAGGAAAAAGAATGGTGATACAGCTTTAAAAAAAAGAAAAAGGCTATTCTTCAATGGTATAAGGCTATACTGTTAACTGGCTAACAGTAATATAAAAAGACAAAAAAAAAAAAAGTCAACTACCTCTGAGATCACCTACCCCTCTTTGGTTTAAGCCACCTGCATCCAAAACTACTCCCAACTGATAAATATACAGTGAACAATACTCTGTTACTCCAGAGATACAGAATAAAGGAAGACTTAAACACTAGCATGAAAAAGACTGAGCCCTAGTTAACCAAGCTGATCCCTTCAGCAAAGTATTACTAAGGCCACTTATAAAGGAACCAAAGTTAAAGGGAACTTAGGGGAAATGGCAGTTAAGAGTGGGAAAGTAAACTTTCTACTATATTTGAATAAGAGTCTAGTAATTTTCAAACGAAACACTTAACTTTAAAGCCTAGGAAGACTACAGGGAAGAAAACAAAAACTTAGTGAAGACTTGAAAAAATAAACATGGTTGGCATTGCTAGATTACTGCTACAAAAGTTAAAGGATGACTTGATAATTATTCTTAAGTACTGGATTGTTTCAACTGAACCACTTAAATCTCTCTTCCTTAGTCCTTCCATCCTGCTACAGTAATTCTTGTTCTATACACGTAAGCCTCCTGCTCTAAAACCGATGGTTCATCACTAATACAAAAGAAAGGAGTCTTGGATGATTTGGGAACCCCTGGCTTTCCATGCTCTGCTCTTACATTGTCCTTCAAACCCTCTAATCAACCACACTGGTCCATTTTACAATCTGAGAACAGCTCATATCTTGCCCCCCACCTCTATGCCTTGCCTTCTGTTGCCTCTTCACCTGGAATGATGGTTTTCCCTCACTTCTACTAGCTGCAATTCTCTTTCCCTCAATGTCCAGCTCAAATCACATTTCCTCTGTGAGGCCTGCTCTATTCTTCCTTCCTCTGTGTTCTTCTAGTACTTACTTCTTGATACTGCTGCCATGCAGTACTCAAATCCTTGCTTTTTATTGTAATTAGGGGGAAGCGGGTGTGGCTCAATCGATAGAGCTCCCGTTTACCATATGGGAGGCCCCGGAAAGGGTTCCTTGTGAGGGCAGGCCTGCCGGCCCGCGCGGTGGCGTAGGCTGATGCAGCAAGACCTCACAGCAGGAAGCGGGTGTGGCTCAACCGATAGAGCCCCCGTTTACCATGTGTGAGGCCCCGGGTTCGCTTCCCGGGGCCTCCTTGTGAGGGCAGGCCGGCCCGCGCGGTGCGGTGGGCTGATGCAGCAGGACCTCACAGCAAGGGGGAGATAAGCAGAAACGGAAAAAACACACAGCGAATAGACACAGCGAACACAAGCAGCAAGGGGGGGATAAATAAATAAATAAATAAATAAATCTTTATTATAATTAGGCACGTATCAAACTATTTCCCCCATTAGATTAGAAACACATCTAGGGCAAGAAACCTATGTTGATCTTCCTTGCACCTTGCACAATGCTCACACTAAAAAGGCACTCAATAAATTTGTGCTGAAGTGAAATACTCAAAAGAAAATGGTGAAAGAACTGTTGACAGGTTCTTTCAACTAATTAAACTAATTAAAAATTTAAATTTAAACTGAATTAGCAGTTTTGTTAGATAAAAAGTTTTCATTTGACACTGGAATACAGAAGACTCTGGAATCTTCCCAGGATAGCCTGCTTGTTAAAGTCTTAGGGTCCTTTCCAGCTTGAGATGTGTATCAATAGGCCCTCAAAATCCGTAACCCAGGAATCATGACCATGTATAAATCAAAGGACCCTGAACTTGATGGCTCTGGAAAGGCAAGGTTAGCTGGACAGAGGTCCATAAGAAAGGTTGGAAAGATGATCATATTAAAGCTATACTATCAACTATCCAACCAACCATACATCCAAAAAACAATCACAGAATACCCGAATGTCAGTCAGGCAATGTGCAAAGTGATGAGACTGATGAGTGAACCAAGATGAGCACCTATGCTGTTTACCTGTACAATATGACATATTCATGCCCTTGTTTTCTGGAGAGTCTGTAGGCTGGTGTCACCCTAGTTATAGCAAGGAGAGACTTCAGCAGCAATGACAGTCTGTTGTATACTGTGTATGACACTTTGATTTCTTTATCACACCTGAGGAGCATACAGACACCGTCAGATTTCTCATATTTAATGAATGTACAACAAAGAACAGAAATGCAATGGATATAGAGATAATAGTTACATTCCATCCAGTAACTGAGATTAATTTGGTAACATTATTCATGAATTCTGATGGAATATTATCTGCTTTGTAGTCCAAACACACCATTCAGAGATTATCACATCAACAGAGAGGGTTGCAAATTAGCACTGAAACTGTATAATTTTTAATTTATTATTAAAACGTGATCTGAACTAAAGGCATAATTAGAGTTCTTTGTTGGTATATCAACAGATTGTTGAGGTAAGCCAAAGGTTTTCTTTCTCATGTACCAGACACAGGCAGATGAGCACTAAAAGGTACCCAATATAGTCTTCCTGGCTTTGAAGAGGTTATCTTCCTAAGAAACAAAGCAACACATTTAAAAGCAATAATTCAATATTGCAATTATATATATTAAATGTGAAAACAACTTCAGCATACTATCTTATGAACTGTCTAGGAAATCTGGAGAAAAGTCTGTTTTGTATTCTAATTGTGGACCATAACCTGGCAATCACTTTCTATTTAAGAAAGAAAGAAAAAATAATAATAACCTCCACACTACCTCTACATATCACTAAGATTTTTCTTTTTATGTGTTGATATTTCCTCAATTTTCCTATATATTCTTCTTGAAAACGGAAGCTTCCAACAAGAAGTAAGCTGATCTGCCTTAAGAAATGGGGGAGGAAAATAACATGCATTTTCAATCCATGACTGACAGTCTTTAAAAAGGAGTAGTAAGGGGAAATCTTATTGGATGTCTGCCACATAGAAAATAGACAAAATAGGGTAGTCATGTCAAGAGCTTGCAAAGGATTTAATCGGAGAACTGTATGTACTCTGGGAAAACAAGAGATCCTTTTCAGCTTTCTCTGCTGCTCCTTTCCCTGTGGTGTCTGGGTCTCTCTGGGCTGGCACTCCCTCTGAAGGTCATCATCTCTCTGCCTAGGCTGAAAGCCAAGCATGCAGCAAACTGAAGCAAAGCCCTACTGGCTTTGCTGAGTGGTCAAAATGCCCTCCATGACTCTGATAACAACTCCCTGCTTTTCACATGATGTCATCTGCTTTAACCTCAGCTACTGCAACCAAGGACCATAAGACAGAAACACTTACTTTTCATTCATTTCAAGACACCAAATTTCCAGCTCCATGGAATCTCCCTGTAGATGGGACAATGGGAAAATATTTCAGCTTTATTTGTTTTTTTTTTAAATTATCTTCTTTTCTGCTTATTACAAAGCACTACACAGCCACTAAAAAACTTCAAAAATTGCAGATAAACAAAAAGGAAACAAAAATGGATATCACTTTATAATCCAACTAGCCACCTTTCTAAATTAAATTCAGTTTACACTATACATATTATTTTTATCATTTGTTTTCCTTAATAAATATATCATGGAATTTTCCTTATAATTAAAAATTTGACATCATTTTTGATGGTTACATAGTATTCCACCAAGTAAATCTGTCATTTGATCCAAACAGTCCCTCTATTCTTAGACATATAGGTTGCTTCTAATTTTTCACTACTATCAACAACACTGTGACAAACAGTCTTGAGAGAAAAACTTTGTATCCTTCCTGAATTAATTTATTAAGACAAATTTCCAGAACTGGAGTAGCTAAATCAAAGAGTAAACATGTTTTTTGTTTTGTTTTCCATAATACCAACAGAAATTTTATTGAGCACCTAGTATGTGCCAGGCATGAACTAAGCTCTTAAAATACATCAGTGGGCAAATGAGATCTCAGTTTCTGCCCCTATTATGCTCACAGTCCAATGAGGGAGCTGGTCCTTAAGCAGATAAGCTTGCAAATGGCTATATAATTTATAATATAAAAATACCAGGGAGCAAAAGATCTGGATCCTGAGAGTGATTAGCAGGAGGATCTGTTTTAGATTGTAAGGTCAGAGAAGGCCTCCCTTCCAAAGTGTCATTTTAGTTGAGATTTGAAAGATGAGCAAGAGCTGGCAAAATATAAGGATGGAGCTTGGGAAGGGGTGATTTCTGATTAGGGCCCTGGAGAAGGAAGGAACATGGAGCGTTAGAGAAACACAGCTAACCAAGACAGCCAGCTGTGTCCCTCCAGTTTTTGCCATCCCTTTTGGGTTTCTGGAGCTCTGGGACCCACACTCTGAATGCCCTGGGCTTACAAGATAGTTCCTCTTTTGACTCCAACCTGTTGATATTTTAAAATTTTTTCTTTTTTTTTTTTTTTAATGTGGCAACATGTATACATTATATATATAACATATAATTTGCCATTTTAACCATTTTTAAGTGCACAATACAGTGGTATTAATTACTTTTACAATGTTGTGCTACCATCACCACATTCCATTACTAAAACTTTTTTATCACCCAAAACAGAAACTCAAAGAGTATACATGTTTTTAATACTTTTGATTTTTATGTCCAAATTGCCATTTAAAAAGGCTGACACTTTTCAAATGATGGATAGCCTTTCCTTCTAATTCTATAGGGGAATGACAATACAGCAAGCTATACTCTATATTAACAAAGCACCATGGAAAGTCTAAAGAGAGCACAGTTACCTCTCCCACTAGAAGAAGGAGATTTTCTAGAGCAAGCAGATCTTGAAGGATGAACAGAGATATGTCATATGAAGATGACGATGAAGAGTCTATTCCAAATGGATAGGATAATGAGTACAAAAATGATGACCTCTTCAGAGAATGAGGGAAGTTCAGAGGGGGAAGAGGCAGGACTAAGACTCACAACTGAGAACTGAGTTGGAACCAGAGTGTGAAGGGCCTTGAGTTCCAAGTTAAGATACCACCCTGGCCATAACCTTACCTCAGAAGTCTTGAGCGAGATCTCCACACACATAGATCTCCCAACTGCAGGCAGCTGCCCTGCCAGTGCTTTCTTTGCTTCATGTGTAACCTCTGGGATATCCTTGATTGCTAAATTGAACTAGAAAACAAAACGGACTTTTGTGTCCTAAATACTCACAAGGAAAATTATGAAAACACAAAGTAGGAAAACTTTATGTTGGGTAAGGCAGACAACTGCTTTGATTAAGAAGGACATTCATTCACCTCTCCCTTCCCCATAAGAGGTATCTTACATCAGAGCCCCAAATCTCAGATTCAAAAAGAAAATTATGTATTACAAAGATAATATTTTTGTCTTCCTAAGGCCAAAGGTTTAACTTTTGAACTATTACAGCAGGAAGCTAAGAACCAAAGAAATCCAGAACTAACATTTGAATAAAAACAAACAAACAAAAAAAAAAAACAGG